>PITA01012632.1:37628-61197 GCA_004023965.1 Spilogale gracilis
AAAAAAAAAAAAAAAAAAAGAAAAAGAAATAAGATGGGACCGGGGAGGGAGACAAACCATAAGAGACTCTTACTCCAGGAAACAAACTGAGAGGTTGCTGGGAGGGGTGGGGATAATGTTGCTGGGTTATGGAAAAAAAATGATAATAAAATAGAATAAAATAAAATGCTAGGCTTTTCCCTAGAGCATGTGAAAAAAAGAAAGAAAGAAAGAGAGAGAGAGAGAGAGAGAGAGAGAGAGAGAGAAAGAAAGAAAGAAAAGAAGAAAATAATGCTCTTATTTGTAGGAAACATACATAACTTTTACATATAAAGCATTATGTCTTCAAACCTCAACTTATTCTCAGAGTTAAGATATGTGTAAATTTTATTTTATACATATATTTTATATAGAGGTGTGTGCACATGTAGAGACAACACTATAAAGCAAATATAATTACTATTAAAAATAAGGGAATCCAGAACATTGTATGTGGGGATTCTTTTCACTATTCTTGCAAATTCCAAAATCTGAACCTATTTCAAAAACTGAAACTTACAAAATATTTTTTATGCTATCTAGATTTGAGTACTCTGGAGCCATAGAAATTTAGTTAGCATTTACTCTAAAACACATTCCCTTTTATTTTTTTCTTTTCCTCTAGAACCACCTTTAAAAAAATTTAGATATAATTGGCATGTAACATGACATTAGTTTGAGATGTGCAACATAATGTTTCAACATTTGCATGTATTACTAAATGGTCACCCCCAAAACTCTAGTTAACACCATCACCATACATTACACAAACTTTTTTGGGTGTGTGATAAGAACTTTTAAGATCTACTCTTGGGGCGCCTGGGTGGCTCAGTTGGTTAAGTGGCTGCCTTTGGCTCAGGTCATGATCCCGAAGACCTGGGATCAAGCCCCACATTGGGCTCCCAGCTCGGTGGGAAGCCTGCTTCTCCCTCTCTCATTCCCCCTGCTTGTGTTCCCTCTCTCATTGTTTCTCTCTGTCAAATAAATAAAATCTTAAAAAAAAATCTACTCTCACAGCAACTTTTAAATGTGTAGAAATGATGTTAATATGTTATTAACTGTAGCAGTCAGAAGGGAAGTTTTATCTTGCACAAATACTTTTTAAAAAATATATTTATTTTTTAATAAATTCACAGCGAGAGAGGGAACATAGGCAGGGGGAGTGAGAAGGAGAGGGAAAGAAGAGAAGGAGAGAGGGAGAAGCAGGCCTCGGGGGCCCAATGTGGAGCTCGATCCTGGGACTCCAGGATCATGACCTGAGCCGAAGGCAGATGCTTAACCAACTGAGCCACCCAGGCGCCCCAATAATTCCCCCTTTCAATTGTGCTTATGCTCTCCTATATCACTGTTGGGTCACTGACATGATATTGATGAGACTGCCAAATAATCACCTTAAATACAATTTTTATTTACCCAATAGTGGAAGAAATTACTCCTTAGTGGATGTGTTTCCCAATGAATCCTGAGGAAATCAAAACGTTCTCTCCTCCCTGATCTTGGATTGCTATTACAATTTGCATTCACCCAAATATCAAACATGTCTCTATAGCAGAAAAATAATGGGCATAATATGTTCTGATTTGTTAGGTTAAAAAAGGCAAATATTTTTATTTTAGTTATCACTTATTTGGTTTTCTAATGAAGTTACCATGTACATGCACTTATCAAACAGGCTATGTCCTTTGTCGGCTTTCTAATAAAGCATTTGGATCCTTTCGTTCACTTATTTCTCTTTTCTCTGAATACAAAAGTATCACACAGAGTTTTAGGAAAGTGAAAAATATGAAAGCCAAGTGAACTAGATCATGCACAGACACTATTTGCATTTAAAATGTGCATGCTTCTAGGTGTTTTGCTATATGTAAATATATGTATATTTGGCATATATGGCACCAATATGTGTATAGGAGCACTTGAATTTTTTTATTTAAGGAATATATAAGTACAGGATTGGTGACACCACAGAGATATGATGCAGAAGTGTGAGCAGAAGGAAAGTAAGTGAAGAAGCTAAGGCAGGACCCATGGTTCTGTAAGGCCTGCCCATGGGACCCAAGGGTCCTGGAAACTGCAGACTACCTGGCCAGGTGACACCGAGGCAATGCTAGCTGACAGCATTCCTAAATGCTCACAGAGGGCCGGAATGTTGAATCAGAGACTAAATTTCATTTGCAGTAATGGAACCAGTATAACTAATCCAAGTAGCCAAAGGGATGGCTCCTCCACGTTCAAAAAAGATCTAGTGGTGGATCAGTCTAGGTCCACGGCAATCACAGGAAGATCCAGTGAACACTACAGGAATCCTCAGGATCTGGTCTTCTCTCAGGTGCCAATGGATGGCATAAGCTACCTCCTTCCCCTATACATACCAATACTCTATTAAAGAAGAAAGGGAGGGGAAGAAGAGGTCTAGGACATTTACCCTCTAACAGCAAAACAGTTACCTAGAGAGTTTCTTTAAGTTCAGGAGTCAAAGTAAAACGATAAAATTAGGCTATTTTTAATTTTGTGACTATTGTTCCTCTCATCATTGGATGTACTGATCATACCATCATGAGAATGGTGCTCTTATGAATAGAAAGATCACATTCTGAACAGCTATGCTCATCATAGAAATATGACATTATCAGAACATTTTAAACCTAATGTGATTTTATAATGAATACTTACATGAATTACCTGGACTAGATTCTGCTTAATAGGCATAACTGGACAGTCCATGTCAGCATATCCTCAGAGTTATACCACACTCTTGAGAACTTTCCTGAAAATGTGATAGCATATGTGGTATTTCTTCTATCTCACAGATTGGTTAATTGACCCTATAACATGAACGGCCACTTCATATAAATTAAAATCTTTAGAAAGAGTCTATTTATAAGACCCTTTCTGTATTCCACTATGGATTCCACTCAAAAGCTCTTGAATTACAATTATAGGCCCTCAGAAAAATGAATCTGATTTGGAACTAAAGCTCTATTCGACATACATCTGGATCTTCTCTCTGAGGGGAAGCATTAAGCCTACTTATTATTTATATGAAAGATCTATTCCCAGAAGGAGAAAAGGTACTTTTCCAAAGTTTAAAACAAGTTCTTGGGTTTTAACAACTACAAGTAGTTTAATAAAGTCAAGTGTTTAATCAATAAAGTCCAGCTTCACATTTCTCATAAGGTACAATTTTGTTGCAGCTCAGGATTATTAATATTTTATATTACAAATAGTATTTATCAAGCTCTTTCCTGTCCTTGCTTCCACTAATGGAAGATGGTTCAGTTCGGTGAAGTAATGCTCTGTGCAACAAGAGCTGGTCAGGAATGCACCTGAATTCTACAGTCCTATATGATTCCACACCCTTTTATTTAACACAATCAAATTTTACAAGAGAATGATCCAGTTTACTATCTGGAAAACAAACAAACAAAAAAACCCAAAAAACAAAAACCAAAACCAAAACTCTCTGGGAAACAATCTCTACTCTTTGGAAATACGTAGGGAAAATTCTTAGATGTGTTAACATATCTTAACATTACACACACACACACACACACACACGCACACACACACACACATATACAGTATAACGTAGAGACATGTAAATGTCAATACACATACTTGTGCCTATGTACATACACTTAAGCAACAGATAAAGCCATCTAGCCCAAAAGACATGGTTTCTATCCTCCATGAGCCTAGCAACTCTTTATTTAGAACCTTATTTTAACTGGAAAACAGTTTATTTTTATTCTGGGAATCAAACAAGGAAATTCTAGAACAGTAAGCATTAGAAAGCCAACAACTCTAGGAAAATGAATCCAAATTGTCTGGTATGTGTGATTTTGCCTTAGAATCCTAATTTCCTCAGGCTTTTCTAAGAAACTGCATTACCTCCTTTAATCAATGATTTTAACTTAGAAAGGAAAATCAATACTAATTTAACCAATTAAAGTCAAACTAATTTACTTCAGGTGCTGGTATATTTTCGTGGTTTATGTTTGGGTGACCAAGTTTTCCATATAGTCATTTAAATATTCCACATTAGAATATAAAGTTATTTAAAAAGCACTTCAAAAAACAAAATGTAAAACATTACACAAATAACTCATGTTTAATTCTCCTTAAAGAGTAAAAGATAATTTGGTTTTAGAACTTAGAAAAGTACTCCCAAGACATCTCAAGGTTTCTGGTTTGTTTTTTACTGTGCATGCCTGTCAGTTTTAATATAATCATTTTTAGCTGTCTTTACCCTGTTGGATTGCTTCCATGTCAGGTGACCCTAGCCCAAGTCTTTTAAGAACAAAAGCTTCAGTTATGTGAATTGAATTTAGGTCAGAAATTAGGCTTTCACTGTGGAAAGTATTTACATTTTTGTTTGAGATAGACCTTACAGGGAATTTTACTGAAGAGTTTAGCAGGGTCGTAACTCAAATTTGAGCTCTGTAAACTCAATGTTTTAGCTCTGACAGTAACCAAATTTTCCCCACAGGGATTTACATTTTAAAGGGAGGAATTCTAAATAACGCAGAACAAAAAATGATATAAAGACAAATCCAATTTTTAAATCTGACTTATTCTCCACTTTTTTGCTGGGTAAAAACACCAACATACTACTAGCTGTTACTTATTTCAGGTTAGTTAAAGCATGGGCATGATTGAGCCAAGGTTAAAGTTTTTTTGGGACCCAGTTCTTTTTCTACTTTGCTATAGTCTCCAATCTCAGATGCCTACAGAGAAAATAGAATATTTAGTCCTAAGGGACAGAGTGCTGGTGCATTTGCTCAAATATATTCTCTCTCCATCTATTAAAAAAAAAAGTTATCTTCCCTGATTTATAAAAGCTGGGAGCATCACCTTTATTGAGGAGCACCTACTACAATGGAAGAGATCATCATTTCATAATCTAAAGGCATTTGTTTGAGCACTAATGCCATCTCTAAACTAGCTGAGTTCCCTAGGATATATATAATTTTAGCCTATCTTTCATCATGTGAAAAATAGAGCATTAGTCATGGTTCTCCAGAGAAAGAGGGGAAAAATAAATTAATAAATCTATCTATCTATCTATCTATCTATCTATATCTATATATCTATATATCTATCTATATATATAGATATATATATAATAGGAAGATAAAGATATAAAGATATATAGGTAGGTAGGTAGGTAGGTAGACAGACAGACAGACATAGCCATAGATATATAAAGAGATTTATTGTAAGGAATTTGTTCACATGATTATGAAGGCTGAGAAGTCCCATGATCTATCACCTGCAAGTGGGAGACCCAGGAAAGCTAGTAGTATATGTCTAGTCCAGGTGAACCACGAGACACTACGTTGTAAGGAGCTGTCCAAGGTCACAAGGGTATCAATGTTCCAACTCAGGCACTCAAGCAGAAAGACAGACTTCTACTTCCCCCCATACATTTGTTCTTTGCAGGCCCTCAAATGACTTCCCCACCCACAGCGGGGAACAGTCTGCTTAAATTCAGTCCACAGACTCAAATGTTAATCTTTTCCAGAAACACACTCACAGAGACACACAGAAATAATACCTAACCAAATATCTGAGCAACCTATGCCCAAGTCAAGTTCACCTATAAAATTAACCATCGCAAACAGGGTCGATAAACATTGTAATAATGGCCATTTTGTTTTTTTGAAGAATAAGTCAAATGAGATAATGTATGTAATTTTATTTCTATATGGTAAATTTAATGAAAAGGTTACTTACTTTTATTGAAGTATGCAAGTATTCTTTGAAATGTTTTTTTACGAAAGATTCTAAACCTGAGGCATGATGTCAAGGTAACCACCCCCAGGGAATGTGATGATTTCTGCAATTTTGGTAAAATGTTCCACATAGGTGGATGAATTATGCTGAATACAATTATAGCAATTCATTATTTTCTGTGAACTAAATATAGATTCTGAAGTTTCACTGACATTATGATAGATGTGTAGGAGAAAGGGGTGATATGTTTAAGAAGCTTTGATTCATTTATATCTTTTTATTTAATTGAGTACTATTGCATTATCAGTACACATTATAATGAAAGATCATCTTCTCCCATTCTTTTATTTTTTTTAAAGATTTTATTTATTTATTGACAGAAAGACCACAAGTAGGCAGAGAGGCAGGCAGAGAGAGGGGAGGAAGCAGACTCCCTGCTGAGCAGAGAGCCTGATGCGGGCCTCGATCCCAGGATCCTGAGATCATGACCTGAGCCAAAGGCAGAGGCTTTAACCCACTGAACTACCCAGGCGCCCCCATTCTTTCAGAAAATAATGTTGATTTTACTTGATGGCTATAGCACATGTATTTATCCAGTTAATTTTTCCCCTGAAAAACTAATAAAGCATTTATGAAAATATTTAAAACATAGTTACAAGGGGAAATGCAATTCAATATTTTCTGTGCTATGTGAAAAAAAAATTGTGGCAGTGGTCTGAATCTACATAATGTTTTAACACAGAACATAGTGAAATAAGAGATGATTTTAAAAACAGAAAAAAATACAATGGCAGAAAAATGACATATAAGAAAGAGTAAAATCAATAATGCCAAAATTTGGGCCAATGATGAAGAGAATGGCATTGTGAGAAACTCATACCTAGAGGAAAGCAAGAACAATGTGGAAGCCATTATGGAGAAGACATTATTAATGAAGGATTACAGGCATTGAAAAGCTAACACATAATAAGATATAAGTTTTCTTGAGGAAGAGGGAAGACCAAATTCACAATATAAAGAGCACTACTAGAAATAGAAAGCTTCCTGAACTAAAAGTTCAAAGGTTTTCATTGTATAAAATTAATCAACAGGTAGCACCAAGATTATAACTGAATAATGAATAAAGTATTTGGTTTCAAGAACTAATAGCATTATTGAAGTATAGAGAAAAACTGTTAAATGCAGAGGTTAAAAATGATAGAGTATTTTCATATTTCTTTACAAGAGTAGATGCTAGTAGACCTATTCTAAATCAAATAGATCTGACATGAATAGACATATAATATAGCAATATACGTAGGCAAAAATGTCCCCCAGTAGAAAGTGGGATATTTCTCAGAAAGATGGGAGTACTGAAGAAGGGACTCAATTATCCCGAAATAAACTTAAAAATTTAAGGTAATTCTAGTTATAGTATCAATCTAATTTTGACAGACCTTAAAAATACAGATTAAATTTATGCAAAAGAATAAACATGAAAGAAAAGACAGGAAATTTCTAAAATTTTAGCATAAATAATAGGGGATAAGCTTGCTTGCTTATCTATCTATCTATTTATATCTATCTATCTATCTATCTATCTATCTATCTATTTATTTACTATTTTATTTATTTATTTGACAGCCAGAGACACAAGGGAGGGAACACAGCAGGAGGAGTGAGAGAGGGAGAAGCAGGCTTCCTGCCAAGCCTGATATGGGGCTCAATCCCAGGACCCTGGGATCATGACCTGAGCCAAAGGCAGACGCTTAACGATTGAGCCACCCAGGCGCCACTCTAGCACTTATTTTAAATAGAAAACTAATTAATCAAAAGAATATATTCTTGGCCCCTAATAGGAAAATACGTCAATAAATAAAGTCAAGAAACAAATTCAAGAATATATAAGTTTTAGTTTACAGTAAGTCATCATTTTAGATAACTTTGCCAATATATTTAATTAATAGTGTTTAGTAATGTTATTTTAGAAAATACATCTCCAACACCAAAATAATATCTAGACAGACTTAATATTTATATGTAAAACATGAAGACATAGAAATAGAAGTCAATATATGCAGATTTTTAAATATTATGATAAAAACGTCTTTTTGAGTGTGATTAAAAAGGCATTCATGAATAAGTAAGATGATGAAATGTATTCAGTGTAAAACCCCATAAATAAAACTGAAAGACAATAAGCTCCTGGTAAAAAGTATTTGGTACGTATGTCATAGATAAAAGCTAAAAACCCCAATAAATCAAGAGATCATACAAATTTGTAAGGAAAGAACAAGCACCTTGTAGAAAAATAGGCAACTGGATAGATCTATCACAAAAGAAGAAGTACAAGTGGTCAATAAACATAAAAATGTATTTCCATAAACATGCATTGCAATGAATATAAAGGAGGTCATATTTTTCAGCTTTCATGTTAGTATAAAATAAACACCTTAATGCATAGAACTGAAACTGGTCTGCATACATGAGCAAAGTGTATAGTATTAATAAAGTTATCTTCGAGGGCCAACATTTCATCTTGTTTCTTTTTTTTTTTTAAAGACACAAGGTTTTTTTTCTTTTGTTTTGTTTTTTTTGTTTTTTGTTGTTTTAAGACTTTATTTATTTGACAGAGAGAAACACAGCCGGAGAGGAAACACAAGCAGGGGGAGTGAGAGAGGGAGAAGCAGGCTTCCCGCTGAGCAAGGAGCCCGATGTGGGACTCGATCCCGGCTCTCCAGGATCATGACCTGAGCCGAAGGCAGTCGCTTAACCAACTGAGCCACCCAGGCGTCCCTCATCTTGTTTCTTTTTCTTTTTGGCTTACTTTATTATCTCTTTGTTCCTTAGGTTTGGGTCCATTTAACAAAAATTAAAGGCCTTACTTCAAGTTTTCTATGTAATGGGAATTGTGAAATACTGAGTATTAACCACCAAGTTTTCCAAGAAGGCTAGAAAGAATATTTGACACCTGTGAACTTGCATTTCCTGTCTTGTCCTACTGTTAGGCTAAGGGTACGTGATTATATACTTCATAGCCTTTAATGACAATTTGCTTTATCTAATTTCGGTTTGGTCCCTCTTAACTAAGAAAATGTTACATCCACACTTAGCAATACTCTGCAGGTTTGTTTTTTTTTTTTTGCAGGTTTCAAAAATAATATAAGAAGAGTCGTATTGTCCCATTTCATCATAGGTCAGTGATAGCATAGTGTGAAAGGTCTGATACACATTTCCAATAAAAATCTCAAAATCAAGTTTATTTTTAATAACCCAGATCATCCCCTGTTCAACAAGCTGTTTTCAGTGATTTCTAGCCTGCGTGACTCTGAAAGGCTCCCAGTGATGTGCTAAGTGGCAGAGTTGCCCTCCGAGGTTAATACACTAAAGGAGGTAGACTGTGTGTAGCAAGTCAGAGACACATTTACTCTATCTGTTATGTTCTGACCAAGTTTTACTCTGTGTCTGTGTGTGTCAAATAAAATCCTTAAAAAAAAAAAAAAACACCTGAACATTGTTAAAATCTGTAGATTATCACTTTTCTATATTCAAATACAGCAAAGTGCTTTAAGTTACAACTTATGAAAAACATGTATCCAAAAAATTTAGATTAACTGTTCCCTTCAGAGAGCTTCAAACTTTTGTTGCTTTAGCAAAATTTCTCTCAATGAGAGATTTGCCATACAATTCCATCTCTTCTCAGGAAAGCCACAAGTTTCTTAAAAGAACTTGAACCAGTTCTCAATGATGTGAATATGATCTACTGAGTCATAGGATGTTCAGATCCTGTCTCTGTAGGTGTTTTGGTTCTAGCTCTTTTTATGGATGCTTCAGCATTACCTTGCATTTCTCAAAAGTGAAGCCAGTCAACACCAACCGAGCTTTAGTGAATTGTATTTTTTTTTTTTAAGATTTTATTTATGTGACAGAGAGAAACACAGCTAGAGAGGGAACACAAGCAGGGGGAGTGAGAGAGGGAGAAGCAGGGAGCCTAATGTGGGACTCGATCCTGGGTCTCTGGGATCACGACCTGAGCCGAAGGCAGTGGCTTAACCAACTGAGCCACTCAGGTGCCACCTAGTGAATTGTATTTTAGACTGATTCAATTCATCCTGTTAAACTTATAATATTAAATTTTTAATATTTTGAGAGTAATTACATATGGCTATAACTTATTGAAATTCTTGGTGTCAGCATTAAAAATCTACAAATCTAGGGGCACCTGTGTGACTCAGGGCATTACTTGTCTGCTTTTAGTTCAGGTCATGATCTCAGAGTCCTGGGATCAAACCCATGCTTAGCATGGAGCCTGCTTCTGTCCCTCCCCACCCCCCGCCCCCGCCACTCATACTCTCTCTTTCTCAAATAATAAAATAAAATACTTTAAAAAATCAATAAATTTAAGTACGTAAGTGGAAATGTTAATAAAAATGATGGATTAAAGTTAAACATTCCTCAAAAAATTTTGAGAGAAAAAACTGGCTCTGTCACCAAATCTTCCGAGCCCTAAGAAAGAGTTCGGGTTGAGGTAAAGTTTTCTATTTCCATTCAAAAACCACAGATTATTTGGTAAGAAAAGTGGCTCCCTGAAGACATCTACTGCATAATCTCTGGAATCCATAAATTGTTTCATCACGATGCAAAAGGGGATTTGTAAATGTGATTAAATGTGTGGATCTTAAAACTGAGAGATCATCTTGGATTATCCAGGTGGTCCAAATCTAACTGAATGACCTCTTCAAAGTAGAGAACTTTCTCTAGCTGCAGGCAGGGCACATGTGACAGAAGGGAAGTCAGAGAGTTTCAAAGTGTGAGTGGAACTTGAACCACTACTCTAAGAGATATGGAAAGCTTAAGAAGAAATATGGACAACCTCCATAAGAAAAGCCTAGCTGACAGCCAGCAAGACAACATCCTTGGTCCTACAACTGCCAGGACCTAAATTCAGCCAACAGCCAGAATGAGCTTGCAGATGAATTCTCCCCCAGAGCCTTCAGGAAGGAATGCCTGTCAGCACCCTGATTTCAGCCTACAGAGACCCAAAGCAGAAGACCTAGTCCAATCCACCCAGAGTCTTGACTTACATAAACTGTGAGATAATAGATGTGTTGTTTTAAGCCTCCAAATTTGTAGTAATATGGCATGAACAGAAAAAAAAATGCAAATTATCGAAGGGGCATTCCAACCTGGGAAGCAGGTTTTTGTGTATTTGATCTAAAGCCACTTATCTTGTCTTATTTATTTATTTTTTAATTTTATTTTATTTTTCAGTGTTCCAAGATTAATTGTTTATGCCCCATACCCAGTGCTTATTTTACTGCAAAATCAAAAACAACTATTTACAATTTCTTCTTGCTTTCTAAGAGTTTCACTTTTTTTTTTTTTTTTTAAATTTTATTTGACAGAGAGAAACACAGCCAGAGAGGGAACGCAAGCAGGGGGAGCAAGAGAGGGAGAAGCAGGCTTCCTGGCGATGTGGGACTCAATCCCAGGTCTCCGGGATCATGACCTGAGCTGAAGGCAGTTGCTTAACCAACTGAGCCACCCAGGTGCCCCTAAGAGTTTCACTTTTAAATGAGTCCATTAGAATTCACTGATACGGTGCATTTGATTTTTGCCAGCAAGCATTCATCCTACAGTTTTCATCTCACACAAATATCTCATATGTCTTACCTTTCATCAAAATATAAAGCTTAACTTGAAGTAATATTTACCCACGGGATTTTAATATCAGTAAAAATAATTTATAAATTTGGTAACTCTTCTTCCTTATTGAATAAAGAGAGTAAGTGTGGAAAAGGTATGACTTCAATGGTTGTAGAATACTTCATGCAGTTCAGGGGCCTCTATTATGAAAAATAACCACTACTTAATTAAGAACATTCTGGGGTGCCTGGGTGGCTCAGTCAGTTAAGCATCTGACTCGAGTTTTGGCTCAGGTCATGATCTCAGGGCCATGAGATCAAACTGTGAGTTGTGTTCAACGCTTAGCGGGGAGTCTGCGCACGATTCTCTTCCTCAGCCACTCCCTCTGCTTGTGCTCTCTCTTTAAATAAATAAATAAAATCTTTAAAAAAAACACATTCTTTCAGCTTTGTATTCATTTTGGATTTGCTTATTTTTTTAATAATCTTAGAAACATAGTATAAATCCAATACATATGCACGATTATAAAAATAATGTTAACTAAGTAAACTATACAATCTGACATAATCTATCCAGTGGAAATGATTTATTGCGCATTTACCAGCTGGCCAACACCCTGCTAGGCACTGCCAAAGGGATATAAGACATTATTTCTGGAGGCAGAACCATAGGGAAAACAAATTACTACTTGGAAGGACAAAGGTATAAGTAATTTATTTTATTTATGTGTTGAATGATTAACCAGGTCCTAAAGTCACTTATTCAGCAAACATCACATGCTTACTGTATGTTAAGCACCATTTGAATAGTAGGGTGACCGACCATAAGCCCAAAGACTAAGTCTGTGCCCTCAACAATCTAACAAGGTAGTCAGATATTCATAAGAGTACTCATGAAAGAGAAATAAGTCAACAGACCTACACACAACATCACATATGAAGTCCAAGGGTATCAGGGGATCAGGGCTCAAGTAGAATTTTCTGTAAGAGAAACCTTTGGAGGGAGTCCAGAAGGATGAGCTGAACTATCTTTCTTAAGAGATCAAGGCATTTAAACCAAAAAGAGTTATTGCATTGAAAGAACCAGAGGCAAAAAGAAAATGAAACATTTGTGGCAGCCTGTACATGTTTTAGTGAGGAAAAGCACACATCTATGAGTGGGGATGGGAGAGATGACAAAGGGCTTACTTATCCCAGAGGGCCCCTGTGGCATTCTAAGCAGCAAAGACTTTACCATGGAGGTGACAGAAAGCAATTAAAGAGGTTGCAGTAGGGCATCACATGGGCAGGTTTGCATTTTAGAAATTTCACCTTGGTGGCAGAGGAAAAAAAATTGTTGGAGAGAGGCAAGATTTTTCATAGTGAGATATGACTGGACATTGTATAAAAATCATATAGCAGTGGTGTTATAAAGTTATCATGAAATGTAAGTACATGGCATGCTATCTGACAAATTCTATTAAATAAGAAAAAAGAGATTGCTCTTTGATATTTAAATTATGAAAGTAGCAGATAGTGGAAGAATCTGGTCAAAACCCACAGCTTGAATAATAACTTGAGTGTGAAAAATAATCATTGAGTCTGCCAAGAGGGATGCAGCACAGGCAGCCTGCCCTTGGTAGCATGTCCAGCTTTCTTAGGATATGAGTTCATTACTATAAATACTGTTATGAATACCCCTAAGGGAAAAAAATCTATAAGAGAAGGTAACCAAAGAGCACAAGGGGGAAAATAGCATAAGTGATTTCTCATTGTGAATTTATTAATAGTCCATTCCAGTCTTTAGTTCCCCTTTCTATCTAACCAAGTCAGTTTCTCATGGTTTGCTGACAGATTACTAACAAGATAATGTCTCTGAGCTCTCAAATGGAAAACTAGAGTCTTCAATGTGGTGAAGAACTTGAGCTACTACCAATAAATCTTTTCCTTCATGCAACTTCTGGTCCTTCTTCAAATGGCTAAATTAAAGATATGTTGAGATAGAAGAGTCAAAAGGACTCCACAGTTAGCTGGAGGTAATTGTGTGGATTGCAAAGATGGGAATAAAAGAGGAAAGTTATGAATGACTTCCAGCATTCTAGCTTGAGCTGCTGGTGGGGAATACTGCTATTCAGTCAAGTGGAATAGAATCAGGTCTTGACTTGGATCCAGAGGGACAGGAAGAAAGATGGTGGGTCATAAATTTTTAAAACATGCACATGTGAGGTGCCCCTCTGCTTTGCAGCTGGAGATTTCTGGTATAAATCGGAAAGCTAAGTATGAAACTTAAAAGCAGATGACTGAAACAAGACATTTGGAGTGATCATTGTATGGCTGAAATCAAAAGAGTGAGGGAAGTCACCCAGTGGAGGAAAAGGATCAGTTAAGGCAGGTGAACAATTTGAGAGGAGATGGAGAATTAAGGGGTATAAATAATAAGACTGCAGTAAAGAGGAGAATAGATAGGAAGTACAGGTTATGTGAAAGTGGAATTAACCAAAGCAGTAGGTCTGGTTTGAGGTATGTATTCCTTGTAGAGTAGAGAGGATTAAATTTAGGGTAAATATCAGAATTTAAACATTATCAGTATTTTTCTGGAAGAATACTGGACAGAGAAATGACATAATTAAAGCAATGTTGCAGATTTGAGAAAAAGAATGGCTTGTTCTTACTGTAATATTCCAATAGTCATAAGGACTCGGATATAAGTAACAGAAGCAAAATATTTCCAAAGAAAGGAATAACAAAATTCTTAAACTAATTTCACCTCTTGAGTAACTTCCACTTTTTCATATTTTGCTTCTTTTGTTTAGTGGGGAAAGAAGGAAACTAACATTTTGAGTGTCCCTACATGTCAACGTGTGCTCTAACCTAACACGGAAATCTAATTTAAACCATATGACAGCCTAAAAGGAGATTTCACAGAACAAAAACCCACTCTCAGTGAATTTAAGTTGCTTGGGTCATCAAACCAACGGAGTGATAAAACTTGCATCCCATCCAACCCCAAGCCGAGGCTCTTACCTCTACATCTGCTCTCTCTTCCTCAGCTACTCCACCTCCCACAAAATTTATCTGGAATTGTCCTCACTTCTGTCTTTCACCTCCTCTAATCTCTCTACTTTCTTAAGGTTTACCGTGAAGTTCTACTTTGGGAATTCCTGCTGATGACTTTATCTCGAAAGTGTTTTTCCATTTTCAGAATTCTTACAGAATATTTTTCTAAGTGTTTTCTGAAAACACTGGCTTCCCTAAACTCTACCAAATTGGGTTCTGTAATCAAATAAATTAGAAATCCTGTAAGTTAAATCGATTTGGGGAGCGACCTAATATTTTTAAAATCTTTTTTAATACGGAAAGAGTACTTTCCAGGCACCCTTATGGTTATATTAACTCGTCAACTGCTTATGTGTTATTTTATCTTTGTTCTAAGTCATATCATGAAATAAATTGTAATCTTGAATGTCATGACCGGAGATTACTTTACATGTTTAATTATATGAGAAGTAACTAAAATATGTTAATTTATTTATTTGTGGGAAAAATAAATAAATATAGACTATTCTTTCTGTCAAAACTGAGTAAACAGGTTTTTCTTATGACTCAAATGGAAAAGGGTACAAAAGACCTTCACTCATGTGGTAACAGCAAGAAAAATCCTGATAAAATTTAAAAAAAAAAAAAACATTCTTATGAATAGGACTGTCAGAAACAGCGGACACACACACAAAACAATTCTTGATAAACTCGTTTCCAGAGAGAAGAGACTTGGATAGGTTAGGAGCAACTTAAGGCAAACTTAGTGGAAAAACATGATGTCGGGTAAAAGAGAAGCCTTGCAGAAGACAAAGAGACATAAGTGGCCCTGGCAAAGGAAGGACAGACAGTAATGGATTAGCGTCTGAAAGATTCCTAAATGCAATTATTTCTGTACAACATTATAATTATTCTCTCCTACAACCATGTCTCAATTTTGCTGGGAAAAAACAAAAAAATAAATAAACAAAATCTTTAAAAAAAAATATTTCAGTCTTCACAGATGATGAGCCAGTTTCAGGAGAGCAGACGCAAGGTTCCTGACTTAATCTTCTTAAATTACTAACCCACAGAACCCATAATCATAACAAAATGATAGTTTTTTTTAAATTTTTTTAAAAGATTTTATTTATTTGACAGAGAGAAACACAGCCAGAGAGGGAACACAAGCAGGGGGAGTGAGAGAGGGAGCAGCAGGCTTCCCGCCGAGCAGGGAGCCCGATATGGGGCTCGATCCCATGTCTCTGGGATCATGACCTGAGTCGAAGGCAGTCGCCTAACCAACTGAGCCACCCAGGTGCCCCAAAATGATAGTTTTAAACCCTTAAAACTCTTTGGATAATTTGTTACACAGCAAAAGCAACTGAAACAGCTGCTATATATTTCATGGACACAGATTTCACTGCCTCCTAGAACTGAAAACAATAACTGTCAGATAAGCAAAACAAATCCTAGAGATTTCTGCATCATTTACAATGTCTGATTTTCACCCCCAAATCATAAGATATAGAAAAAGAAGGAAAATGTGAATCATATTTAGGTAAGAAAAGCACTGGAATAGGAACCGATATTGAATAGTTTCAGATGATGGATTTAGTTGCCAAAGTTTTCAAAGCAGCCATTATTAGCATAAACCAAAGGAAAATATGTTTGGTGTTCAAGCAATTCCAAAAGAAAAAAATGAAAATATTTTTTTAAAACATTGAAATCTGTATTCAAGAACTTGGAACTATAATATCTGAAATAAGAAATTCATTAGACAAGCTGAAGAGCAGATTTGAGATGGCAGAATAAAGAATCAATAATTAACTTGAAGACAGATCAGAGAAATGATCTATTTCCTTTCCCATATTCCCAGTCTCCTCATCCAAAATAAAACCACAGAAAATAAAACTGAATGAAGAGGAATAAAGCCTCAAATATCTGTAATATAATATCAAGTGGTCCAGCTTTTATGTATCATTGGTTAGGTTATATAATGTTAATCTGATAAACTATTTAGATGTTTCTTACAAAATATGCCTACTTATCTACCTGCAAGTCAATGCTGACATATAAACCCAAAAGAAATTCAAACATGTGCCCACAAAAAGATTTGTACAAGAATATGCTTTGCAAGGGCGCCTGGGTGGCTCAGTTGGTTAAGCGACTGAGGTCATGATCCCAGAGACCTGGGATTGAGCCCCACATCGGGCTCCCTGCTCAGTGGGAAGCCTGCTTCTCCCTCTCTCACTCCCCCTGCTTGTGTTCCCTCTCTGGCTGTGTTTCTCTCTGTCAAATAAATAAAATCTTTTTAAAAAAAAACAATGTATTTTGCAGTTATATTCATAATAACAAAATAACTGAAACAATATAAATCTCCACCAAAGGAATCAATTAATTGTGGCATACTTATAAAATACACTACTTAGACATGAAAAGATGAATTAATTATTGATGCAAGAATAGCCAAATCTCGTAAGCATCATATTAAATAAAAGAATCCCATAGAAAAATAAATATACCATATAATTCCAGCTATGAAATTCTAGATGGCAGAAGTCTACATGGGTAAAAATTAAGGTAACTGTTGGCTCTCTAGGGGAAGGGGATTGTTTAGAATGAAGCACAAGGGATTTCTATGGTGATAACAACATTCTATACCTTGAAAAGAGTAGGGGTAAAAGAAGTGTAATTCTTTGCCAAATTCATCAGATCACACATTTATGATCTCTGTATTTTACTCTATAATTTTACATGATTTTTTTTTAATTCTGAAAATTAATGAACATTCATATTTCTTTTTTATTTATTTCTTCTTAGGAAAATTAAACTGAATAAACTATTTTTGGTTCCATTATTCACTCTCTTTAATTATCAAAACATTGAGATTGGAAACAGTACAGGAAATCAGTATTTTTGAATAATCTCAAGTGATTGTAAAAATCTCAAAGTGAATCATTTTTTTGTATTTGGCAAAATCTAAGTTAGACACATTTTTATAGTTATATGCTTCGCAAATCTTCAGTGTAAATAAGGAAGTAAAGGGTCTCTGCTCGATAATGGTATAATAGTCTGTTATAAGCCACTAATGTATATGAAGGCAATGAAAGTAAATTTTCTTAAATAAAATCTGTATTTCTGCTTTCTATTAATTCAGATTATTGCATTAGTTACATAGCTGAAGTTAACAAGGTAATGCTTTTTTGACTGATATAACAAAGATTTATTATATTTTAATTCCTATCATATTTCACTACCTGGAACTTTTTTAGACATGTCATATAGATCTAAATAAGTAAGCACTTGCCTTAATGCTGCTTCATTTTTGTTCTACATAATGCAAAGTATGGTACTGAATAAAAAGTGGCGGTAATACTAAATGTAAGATGACCAAAGATGTTGATAATTTAAAGTAGATGAATAGGGATCTGTGTACTATGGAAGTATAGCCATCAACAATATTTTTTTTTCATTCTTTTTTCACCTTTAACATGGAGATAACTTTTTAAAAAAAGAAGGAAACTCGGGGTCCCTGGGTGGCACAGTCCAGTTAAGCCTCAGACTCTCGATTTTGCTTCAGGTCAGGATCTCAGGGTCTTGAGATCGAGCCCCATCTGGGACTCCAAACTCAGAGAGGCATCTGGTAGAGTTCCTCTCTCTCTCCTTCCCTCTGCCCCACACCACACGCATGCCCGCATGCACACTCTGTCTCAAATAAATAAATAAGAGAGGAAAAAAGAAAGAAAGAAAGAAAGAAAGAAAGAAAGAAAGAAAGAAAGAAAGAAAGAAAGAAAGAAAGAAAGAAATCAAATTAAAATTAGTTTTAGATAACTCCAAATCATGAGATTTGGGTAGTGATTATAGTATGTGCTATTTTCTTTTAGTCATGAAAAAGATGGTAAGTATTTTTATCATGTCCAGACAGGCTGAAAATATAGAACTTCCTGTCACTTAATAACTACGCCAGTTAAAGGGGAAAAGGTTTAGTTTTCTGAATCTTGAAAAGATTTTTTTGTTGAAAAGATTTTAGGGGCACCTGGGTAGCTCAGTCACTTAAGCATCTGCCTCTGGCTCAGGTCATGATCCCGGAGCCATGGGATGAAGTCCCACACTGGGCTCCCTGCTCAGTGGGGAGGCTGCTTCTCCCTCTGCCTGCAGCTACCCCTGCTTGTGCTCTCTCTCTGACAAAGAAATAAGTAACGATCTTTAAATATATATATTTTAACATTATAATCTTATAGAATGCATGAGAAATATTATGTATAATAGTCCTTACAAAGAAGATGCTTGTAGATATGTAACTACATATATATATAACTTTTCACTCTTATTATTTTCACTGTTACAGCCCACCCAGAGGAGGGCACCGTACAGAGAGTCCCACACCTTTTTAATTTCATGGCCCCTGGGGCATCTCAGAAGCCCCACAGCAAAGCAAACATCTGTTTCTTCATGTTAGTGCTTTACTTTAAATATAATACAGATGAGGGCACCTGGGTGGCTCAGTCGGTCAAGCATCAGCCTTGGGTGCCGGTTGTGATCCCAGGGTCCAGTGAAGGAGCCTAACCCCAGGCTCCCTACTTAGCAAGAAGTCTGCTTCTCCCTTTCCCTCCATCCTCCACCCACTACCCCCGCTCGTCCTTGCCCTCTTGTTCTCAATCTCTCTTTCAGATAAATAAAATTGTTAAAAATACATATAGAACAGATAAATTAAATACACATTAACATTTCACTTTCACTCATAAAAAAATCCCAATAACTGAAACATGAGAGGTGGGCATTCGCGACTTCTGAAACCTCAGGATCACAGTGTACAACACTGTCCCCATTTCCTAGTTCACATCAATTTCTGCATGGCCCTTGTTATTCATCAGAGCAACTACCAAAATTCAGCTTTGTAAAGATATACTCTAATCAAAAGAATGGAGAATGAATCTTAGAACACTGGAAAAAAAAAATTAAGTAACAGTAAAAAAAAAAAAAAAAAAATGTAGCACAGTCTAATGTTGAAATTCTGAACTTAGCTTGAGCTAGTAGCTTACAATATTCAGTGTGGTTGATATAAGTATGATTCTTTGTAATTTAAAAAGATTCCAGGGTGCCCCATGACTTTGCCATGATGCCCCTTGGCACTCTCTCACACAGTTTGGGGGAATGTGCCTATCAATGAAAATAAAATAATAAAAACTTCTGATTATAAAGGACAAGTTGAAGGAACGTTCTCTGGAATTAGTATGAGAAAATCTGTAACATGTGAACAAGTATTAGACTGAGAAATTAGTACTTAATGAATTAGTAATTGCCCCAAAGGAAGAATGAATAAAATACAGTTTTTTGACTTTTATGAGACTTGGAGCAATTAGAATAATTGCAAACCAGAAACAAGGCTGCCACGCTGAAAAAAAGTGTTTTAGAAACACAGGATATTACTTTAAGGGGCACCTGGGTGGCTCAGTCCTTAAGCAACTGCCTCCGGCTCAGGTCAACAGATCCTGGAATCCCTGGGTCGAGCCCAGCATCGGACTCCCTGCTCGGCGGGAAGCCCGCTTCTCCCTCTCTCACTCCCCCTGCTTGTGTTCCCTCTCTGGCTGTGTTTCTCTCTGTCAATAAATAAATATCTTAAAGAAAAAAAAAAAAAGGTTAGAAATGGAATACTATGAGCCATGCTTATTGTCAAACATCCAGGAAAACTGAATGGAGCCAGCAAACTTGCAAAGGACCCTACAAAGATCAATTATCAGCATATTTGCCGCACTAAAGACAATGACAGCAGCAAGATCTTTCTATTCACAAAGAGAAATCTTTTAAGGTAAATAGTGATCTGTAAGAATTATGAATATGGTTAACATAGGCTCAGCTAAGAAACTGTTGAAATATTTGAAATAGGCATTCTTCAAACACTGAGTCTAAAAAAAGATCAGTAACTTAAAGGAAAGCATAGGTCACGACCAGATAGTGAAATTATTAAAGTTCAATTCCTGAAAGAGACAAGGAAAGATGCTTGCCATTTGTAAGGTCGATGTTCACAGGAGAAAAAAATTCAACTCTTACCCCAACAGATAGACCATCTTTTTTTTTTTTTTAAGTAGGATGATTTAGACACGATTCCAGGTGTGAGTTATGTGAAAACACTTGCAATAATTCTTGAGCAGGGGGTCTAGGCCCACACTGTCAAGAGTACAGAGCTTATAGGCCCAATACCCTAAGTCTACATTTCTTTGGGGTTATAAATACTGTTAATAGCACCATTCCTTTGGTAGGGTTTCTCCAATACGGCACAACTATTTCTATAAAATGTTAATGCCTTCCTGTTAAAATGAAAAATTGTGTTACGGATTAAAGTCTGTGCACTGAGTTTAAATGAGGGCAGACAAGAGCGCTGTCCTTTAATCGATGGTGCCTGTAGAAGAATGTGAGCCCTGCTCTGCGATGAAGGGTAATCTGCCTGAGGTGATAGAAAATATATCAGGCTGACAGAAGCTACGAGATAACTAATAGATTCTGTTATGAAGAGAAGATACCTTTTCCTTGTGTACACTTCTAAACTTGGTCAGTGAACGCCGCATTAGTAGAAAATAAATTTTTTTTTTTCTCTTCGATTCAGCTGGTGTGATTGTCAAATCCAGACAGGTAGAAGTCAGACTCAGGGATTCATTAGAGCCCTTGCTAGAAAGTACATTACCAAAACATTTCTGTAAAATAAAAAAAAAAAACTATATTTTTAAAAGACCTTATAAATACAGTCAGGGTAGTTTTCCTCTTCTGTGTACAGTTTGTTCAGGGAAAAGAAGTTAATTAGCACTTACTGAACATTTACTAAGAACGAGAAACTGTTAGGTGTGTCACATGATCTGCCACTGGACTCTCTAAACAAGCCTTACAGGTAAATATCATATTCTCCCCAAAGATCGGCATCATTTATTCCATCTCTCACTAAGCCACTTCCCCAAGAGGTCTTGTGTATGGGGCATGGCGCTACCTTCTAAGGGTCACACGGTAATAGTACAGGTAGTCAGTTGGCCTTAGAGGGCTTACACCTGTCAGTGAAGAAATATGTCCTATAAATGGTTGTTGTTTTAAATTTGCTTTTTTTATATAATGGCTTTGTATATTATGACAATGTTTTAATTATGACAATGTTTTTTTAATCATAAAAACTAATTTATTTATTTGTTTATTTATGTCTCAGCATAACACATACCCTCCCAATGTCTGTCACCGAGCCATATTATGACAATGTTAACAGAAGATATGACAAAAGCAGATATAAAGATGGCCTGATTTGATTCAGGGAATGTGGAAAATTTTCCCAGAGAAAACAGCCTTAGGACTCAGATGATTATCTTGCCCTAAGTTGTAAAGCAGCTTGTGGAAGAAACACCATTTGAATTCGCCCGTCCGATACCACAGTCTATCTACTTCGCTGTCATGTGTCGTAATACTTAGTAAGATAGCCAATTAGTTGGCTATTCAAAAAGAGTTTCTGTGCATTTGCTGTACGTGCAAGTCCAGGGGGTCCAGGGTCCAGGGGTATATCTTATGTGCCTTAACCACAAAGGAAATAACAGGCACTTAGGGGACCCTGCTCCGTCACCCACTAATGGAGAATCCAAGGAGCATCTCAGGAGAAATCTAGACCAATGAGAATGTGCCAAGAACTAGCAAGACCATCCAGTCCTCTTTCCAAGTCAAGTCTGTTTGCACTGATGTTGGGTGACCTCAAGCTACACAGTTTAGAGCAATGACCAAGCTAGATTTCAGCTGCTTACTTCCTCCTCTGGGACCATGTGGTAGCCTGCCTTCCATTCATCCATGACCTCACAAAGTTCCCCAGTTTGTCAGATCTGTACTCAGTGCAATAACAGGTATGGCTTGGCCCATTAATATTGTAGATGTGTTTCCTATCCGTCACCTGCAGCCTGCTGCCCTCCCTGAGGCAGTGGGGCTCATACCCTACCCCTTACCCACCAGGCCCAGCCCAAATTTCTCAGTGACCCAGAACAAGCGTGCAGATGGCAGCCCGCATACCATAGTCCTAATATTTAAAGTATGTCTGACTCAAGCCAATGAACCAAGTCAGCCGCATGCAAAGTCGATCTGTAACACTTCCTTTCAGACCCACCATGTGTTAAGTTCTATTTGTCTAAGTTCGAAGACTGTTTTTATTTTGCGACTAAATAAGTTTTGATGTTGGAAACAAAGGCTGAAGAAAAATTATTAAACTTCCTTACAACTTAGAGCCAACTGACAAGTTCTTGAAACAGGCGGAGTGACACTCCTCTAGGGACTCAACTGCTTCAATGTTGACACTTTGCAAAGACAAGAGGCAAGCCTAGCCTGACCCGCACACCTGGATCCTGCAAATCTACTTTAACATACAAACATTCCTTTGGACATTTCCCTTATCTCTAAATCCCCCAAGATATGTGCTTGGCTAACATCCTCCAGTCATATGGCTCACCAATATACACCTGAAGGGTCTCATGACTAAGGTTTTATCAGATAGTAATAAATGATGTTTTTCCCAATAATAACTAGCCCCCTCAAGGACCTAGAAACCTTGCTTCCAAAATTCCTTAGAGATTTACGCTCTCCCTAACCCCCTCCCAACTTGAGAGTATATAATTGGCCACTCCTCATGACCCCATGCTGCTCTTTCTGCCCGTGGGCCCTGTCCCTATGCTTTAATAAAATCACCTTTTTGCACCAAAGACGTCTCAAGAATTATTTCTAGGCCATCAACTTCGAACCCTAATATCTTCCCTACATCAAGTTTGATCTAATGGAAGTATTAGCTGACATTTTAGATGACATTATTAACACACTAGAAGACTAGTTTAATGCCCCTCCAACTCAGTAACTAAATTCTGTATAATCCCAGACAAGGGTAAAACCAAATGGCTATAGACAAAATGATATAGGAATATGGCATAGAATTTATGCTGCTCCTCGGTGGGAGAATCTTTTTTAGCTTTAACTGAGCTTTGAGCTTACTTTTCTTTATTTTTTTTTATTTATTTATTTTTATTGTTACTTAAAATTTTTTTTCCAGTGTTCCAAGATTCATTCCCCATTCCCCACACCCAGTGCTCCACGCTTTAGGTGTCCCCAGTACCCACCACCAGGCTCTCCCATCCCTCCACCCCCCTCCCTCCAAGTCCCTCAGTTTGTTTCTGTGTCCAAAGTCTCTGTTGTTT
>PITA01012633.1:0-61086 GCA_004023965.1 Spilogale gracilis
ATACCATTGTCCCAAAGGCACATCATATTGAATAAAAGGTGGTGTTCTGAAAAATCTTGAGTCCCAGTGCTGTGCTGGCAGCGACAGTAGAGATGACCCTCTTCTTAGATGGAGCTCCCATTAGGAGCAGTCTTTTTAATCAAGCTCCTAGACAGGCTCTCCAGTCCTTTAGAAACACTCTAATAACTTCAAGTACCACATTACAGAGTTCGAATTTTCATCATCTTCCTTCCAAAAGATTCCTTTTTACCCACACCAAGTTGCTCCCTGCCGTGCTATTACTACTAATAAGGGGGAGATGAGGGTGATGGCAGGTGCTAATGAGCAAGAATCCCAGCCTCTTACTGAAGCCAAATGAAAGCAAATAAAAGCAATGTCCTTAAATGCCAGGTACACTCTTACCCCAGAACAGCAGGTTCCTTCCTGACTTGACAGTACCACTCAGAGTTGTTCTTCCCAGAATAATAATGGTTTTCTCAACTTGTTAATGGCATTTTTTTATTTCTTAAAGTTTGCCTCATTAGATACCCATGTCATTGTATGTAAATGTTTATGTATATTTACATTCCCCAAAGAATCAATTATCTTTTCCCTGGGCTCAAGGGACATTTTTAAAGTGGACATTTTAAAGAGAAATGTATTACAAAGCAATGTAAGAATTCCACCCTAAAGTTCTGCCTTCAGTAGGTTCTGAGGTCAAACTCAACTAGCATTCTTTTTCTAGTTCAAACATGGCGTATGGGAGCACCTGCGGTGCTCTTAAACACGCAAGTGCTCCGTTCCAACCCCAGATTCAGTAGATCCAGGTGTTTGCATTTTTACCAGGTCTCCAGGCTAGTGTGATGGGCAGTCACAGCCGAGTACCACTACTACCGTTGGTTCATTGGAGGGGAGATCAACTCCCCGATATTGCATCCAGCTGTCGCTATAGTAAAATAGTGAGCTCATACCTCTCGCCCCCCAATCACAAGACCCGAGTCCCAAGAGTGGAAGATGACATTCAAAGTAAAAGAAATCCAAAACTCATTAAAGCCCTTTACTTTAGTCACAGCATTTTCCGACTTACAGGGGCTCATCTTGATAAAAGACTGGGAAGTAAAAGCAAGTGCAATTATACTTTGCCTCGGGAAAGAGCTCTGAATACTTTTTTTATTATATTGCCAAAGATGAGGACGAGAGTGTAAATCTGAGCAAGTCATATCAGAGTCCTCTTTCATTAACAGAAATGGAAACAGGCATTTATATGCCACCAATAAATCAATTAAAGGAGGAAAGGAGCTTGAAATAGCCTTGACTGCAGTTATTAACTTGGGGGATTGCGGGGCCTGGTGCTACTAAGCACCCTCCTGTCATCCACCTGGAGCGCAACAGAGGGAAGTAAAGCCTGGAAACAGTCTCGTCATACTAAGCACAAAGTCTGCAGGTTTTAAGTGTTTGCCCAAGTGGAGCAGAGGCAAAGCAGAGCCAGACGCTTCTGAAAACATTGTTGGCTTTTGTGGATTTAAAACATGAGAGTGTGAACCGGTGTGTGTTAGTGAATTTCTATGTGTCTGGGTTTACATCGGTCTGGATGCTGGGAATCATTTTCATCTCCATGGTTATCTCCAATATAACACTGTTTTAGAATAAGAGGATTCCGTTAAGGAGTAGCACGCAAAGGAATCTCTCCTGCAGTTTGAAAGAGCTGTTGACCCATCCCAGCCCCTCCATCCCCTTTTGACCTGTCAATCACCAAGTTCTATCAACTTCTTTTCCCTTACTAGTTTAAGGAAATCTTAATTTGTATTGAACTGTAGCAGCTGGAATAAGGTTACTGGCGATTAGAATTCATACCAGCCTAGGAATTTAAAAATTAAAGGCCACACACACACACACAAAAGGATTAAATGTCTTCCCCTGCCAGAAAATGGGTTTGGGGGGGAACATTTTTTATCTGCCTGAGTCTCAAGTTCTTCAGCTGTAACTGGGGAATAATAATATCTCCCCACATTCTTCACAAGGTTATAGGGGAGAAGCATTTTATAATATTCAGAAAGTTATACAATGTTATAACTCATGTTATACATGAGTTTAAGATTTTACATTTAAAACTTCTTATGTCCTGTGGTATAGCAATGAGTGTTTAGTATGCGTGATGTTGGATTAAAGAAGTGTTGTGAAGGAAGTAACTCAAGAATGTGATATTTCAATGTGAACTTATTCCCACTGTGCCAAAATACAATTCACATTTCTTCTAACATTCTGTGCCCTGTATTTTGATTTATTCTCTGTTTCTTGCTGGTTCCCTCACTGTTCTACTCTCTTATTTCATCTGTCCCTCATAAATAGTGGCAGAGGGTGAGAGCCGTCCCTGTCCAGTTTTGTGGCCCCCTATTGATGATGATGCTGGAGGAAGGTGACTTGATGAGCTCAGTTTCTATTAAGCCATTACTGCGGCAGATTGCTTGCTCCCGTGTGTGCAGTGGTGTGGGAGAGCAAAGGCTGAGCCGCCCTCCGCCACCACTCTTCACAGGGATTGCAAATCACCAAGTCCCACTGCATGTACCCTGAATGTCCAATCAATCCTTTAGCATAACACATAATATTTTTGTTCCTGAATCACGGAAGTTTCCAGCAAACTGGACTCTTTCCTTAATCATGTGCTCCCATCCCTACCCTCCTTCCTACCCGATCTTTCCTCCACTCAGGATGCTGGAGTCATCTTGCCAAAACCTAAATGTTTTCCTACTCAACCTTGGGTGGCATCCAGTCTTCCGGAAAGTCCCACACAGTCTATACATGAAGAATATACCTTCTAGATCTGATGCCTGTTCTGGCATCTCTACCCATACTCGCACCCAGCAATACTGTTCCCATATATTTTTGTTAAAGCTCCATGTTTTTCCATGATTACCTCTAACTCTGTTTACCTTTTCTCCATTCATTTCTGTCTAGAAAACCCTTGTTTGTCCTTTAAAATTCTATTCTGGAGTCACCCTATGATGCCTCCTTCAGTTTCCCAGAAGTAAACTGCTATATTTAGTAATACATATTATTATTATTGTACATATTACACCAAATACAATTATCATTTGGAATAGTTTGTTTCTCCTTCTAAACTATGAGCCTCTTAAAAGCAAGGATCATGTCATTTTCATCTTTGAATCTTGAGAAACTAGCAGAGTGACAAATTACAGCTACCTTATAAATATTTCTTAAGTAAATGAAATGGATAGATTCTCATAAGTGAAAACAATGCGCACCCTGTATAATTTATGGGACTCAACCCTAGTAAAGGAAATGAGTTAATGGGGCTCATCACTTATTCATCACCTGTTAGTTCCTTTTGCTATTTTGACATTTATGCAATCTGGTAAATTCTAAGGTTGCAAGCATCTTGTCTACATAAAGGAGTTAACAGAAACTCACCAAATTAGGCCCGCTGGTGAGCCACACACCTTCTGACATTAGTATTGTCACAGATGGCTTCTTTTCCCTTTCATCTCCTCCATATGACTTTGGGCAGCTGTTATAATACTGAAATTCATGAAAAGCAGAGCTTCGTGACAATTTCAGAAGCAAAATTGCTCTCTGCAAAAGCCCTCCCACCTTCCCCTACTGAAAGTTTTGCTCTTCATTCTTGCTAAGAAGAAAGTCAAACATTATGTATCTCAAGTCCCACTGATCAGAGTTAAATTGGAAACTAAGGAGCCCATGGTGATGTTCCTTGCCTGTTTGATTCATGAACTGACTCTGTCCATCCATCCCTCTGTTGAATCCATGTGAGCAGTAAACTAGCATGCTTCCCTTTTTACTATTATGAGTGTGATCAATGGGTAATAAATATATATTCTCAGTTTTATCTAATAATGCTGCTTCCCAAGAAACTTTAGTGGTAAAATGAGAAATGTGTTGTTTTTCTTTTATATTTAAATTATATTCCATGCTTTCTATTATTTCCCACTACTGGGGTTCTTCCTTCCTGTCCTTTATAAGGTACACATTTAACTTAGAAGTGAGAATTAATTCCTGTTATGTAACTAATTATGGTTCTTTTATGAGTTAATTAATCACAAAATAATGATGAATAGGCCAAATGGTGACATCAATGTAGTTTGCCTCTATTTTAACTTCTGTTTCATAAGACAGGATTTTGTTTTAAAATGTATGGTCCTGGATTATAATAGATATAAATTATACTTCCTCATTTCAAATAAATTAGTTTCTGAAACTGGTGCAATCTGAATTGAGCTCTTCCGTGTGTCAGCTTTGGGAAATATCACCAAAAGTCCATTTCATGGTGAGCAAACTTAGCTCTTACTGTTCTTTCCTCTATTTTTTTTCTTCATTCTTTGTTTTTCAATAAATACTAACTGGACATATCATTAACTGATTGGATTTTGCTAGGCACTGTGAAGAATTTAAAATGTTTGAAGTCATCGCCCTCAAAAACCTTCCAGAGAGACAGACGACAAGAGATGTCACAAATGGTACCAGTTGAGGAGTTCAGGCAGGGAGAGCTGTGGGTTTGGAGGCCAGTCCTTCCTTCCCTGACATTTTCAATCAGACCTTTTTGGCCAGCCATCCTTTGTGATTTCCTTTTAACAGTTCTTTTCATCTCATTCCAACATACAGACAGTTGCAAGAACATATCACTGGTTCTATCCCCTATCTCTCTATTGCTTCGACACTACTTCTGAGCTCTTGAAATAAAAATTGGAAGCCGTATCCAGACTTTTTGTGAATGTCAGATTATTGTCAACCCACTTCCTCTGGAGTAAAGGAGATGGGGTTCTGTGAATCAGGAAGGGTGTGCTTTTCTCCAGATCTCTATATACCAATCATACCTGCATTATTAAAATCATAAAAAGAAAGTACTTGACTGTGTTCAGCCCTGAATTGTTATCAAATTGAAGAAGCGTCATTAATAACCCTACTCTTTTCCAGTTATTATTTAGGCTGGACTCTTGGGTACATTCCCACCTGCCACAAATGGGAACACACTCTTCCCTAAACTCTGTAAACCAAGGTTGTTCCAGGCCCTTTTTTTCCTTCCTGGCAGTAGGCAAATAATCCTTCACTCATAGAAACAACTGGTGGGGCTCTTTGACCAGAATAACTGGCATCACATTGGTTTTCACCACCAATATTTTCTTTTATCCTTATGAGAGTTATTTTGTACACAACTCTATTATCTTTTGAGCTGTCTTCTGCAAGATATTTCTGTTAAATTTACCCCCAGGTAGACACACTCACATATCTTTCAACTTCTATCCTGTGGTTTCATTGCTTCTATAATTTTGTATCTCCCTAACAAGAATGTAAGCACTTTTGGGGTAGGAACTGTGACTTGATCATTGTTGTATACCTAGAACTTAATTTGGTTCCGGGAACATAGAAGGCACTCAATAAAGATTTGTTAAATGAGTTTTCAGCATTGAGAGAGAGGGATAGTGGACTGTGGAGGCTCAGAGGAAAGGCACTGACCCAGCCAATCATAGAGTTGGGGAGGATTTCAGAGGAAGATCCACCTAAACTAAGAGCTGAAGGGTTACTGCAAGTTAGCCAGGCATAGGAAGAGGGGAATCCAGACTGAAAAATAGTGAAGACAGAAAACCATATTTGAGAAAGAGTCCATTGGAAGACAGGCAAAAAGATCAGCTATGCCTTCTGTTTATCACAACTGAGAATCAGAACACGGTGGTATATGTGTTTAAATATACACATGTATGAGAGAGGAAACTAGTTTTTCCAAAGTTTAATTAGCTATTATAAAAAATCAACTCCATCAACCTATAAAGCCCTTAATATTTAGCCCAAAGTCCTCTATTGGGCTAAACAACATTTCCATTAACTTTCTCATTATCTTCTTTCTCTTCATGTCAAATTTTAATTTTTTGAAATGTTTTTTATTCTGTTTTATCTGTTCGCATTTTTGTAGTACCTTTTAAGTGATTACTACAGACAGTAATATAGTTAAGTAGAGAGATGTGAACCTAACACCTTGCATGAAATTATCACGCATAGAAAAATCTGTTGAGGTTCCAAACACTCAACTTAGAGATCAACATTTAGAAAATAACCTGGATCCAAACTAGGGTATGGGCTGCACGGGGACAACCTGCAGCAGAATATGGTGGAAAGCAAACTGGTCTTGGAGTCCAAATGTTTTCACCATTCGCTTTACTGCATCTCATGAGATTCTCATTCTCATCACTTGTTAAATGGAATCTGTAATATCTGCTCTATATTCTTCGTAGGTCTTCCCCAAATTGAAAGAGAAGCTATATGTGAAATGAACCACCTAACAGATGGTGGATGGTTGTATTCAGTTTGGCACAGGTCATTTGCTATTGTAGTTATTTTTATGTTAGCAAATAAAAATTGTATACTCCCTCTAACAATTATAACAACATTCTGTATGGAAGAATATGTATGGTGATTTAAATTAGTGATGTAAAGCTACTCTTTTTAAATACACAGTTTTAAGTAATTTTTCTCTGTGGTGTAACTACAGCAAGTATGTCTATATACAAATGACAGTTTGCCTTATAGCATGAGGATAATAACACTGTAACCATTTTGTCTCCTAGAATGATTGAAGATAGTGGGAAAAGAGGAAATACCATGGCAGAAAGAAGACAGCTGTTTGCAGAGATGAGTAAGTATAGAGCTTTTAAGGAACACCCTATCAGTTTCCATTGAGTACTCACAGAATGACTGGAAATAACCATTTAATCTGTATGGTATTTGTACTTTTCCTTAAAATCCTAAATTCTGTGTATGAAATGTACATTTGAGCAATTTTGCTTCCTATTAGGTAAGAGTAAAATTAGTCAGCAAATCATCACAATTTATTACTAGACTGTATATTTTCTATGAAAGAAAAAGTTTCACAGAGCCCAATGTATGTGTACACATGGACACTTGATAAACACTGTTTAGTGTTGGCACAAATACAGTCCACTAAAATTTTAAAATCTGCATTCATGCTCCCACAATATTGCTGTGTCTGGCATATTGTAGGCACTAGATCTAGTTTGTGAAATGAATTATTGAATGTTTTAACTGCAAATTGGCATCATATGTTCCTATGGGAAAGAAGAATTAGGTGTGATCACCAGACCAAGCAATACACTGTCATTGGACTTGATGAAGAGGGGAAGACTCTCCCACAAACCAGTTCCTAAAAAGTGAAAAGGAAAATACAGTTAAAAAGAGTCTGGTGTTGGGGCGTCTGTGTGGCTGTGTCCCCAGTTAAGCTTCAGAACCTCGTCTCTCTCTCCCTCTCCCTCTGCTCCCCCCCACTACGTACATGCATGCTCTCTCTGTAAAATAAATAAATAAATATTTAAAGAAAAAAAAAAGGTGAAAAGAGCTTGGAGAGATAACCTGCTACATAAGGGAAACCAAACCAAAACTATAATTACTTACCTCAATTGAGAATCCATTAAATAAAGGTGATTGATTTATGTAAACACCTGATTGCAGTGTAATTGATTGGTAAGTCTCCATTACAGACCATTGTTTTTTGTTTTGTTTTGTTTTTGTTTTTTAGAGAGAAATAGAGCATGCAAAAGCAGGGGTGCTGGGGCAGAGGGAGAGGGAGAGAGAAACTTAAGCAGGCTTCACACTCAGCACAGACTCCAACCTAGGGCTCAGTCTCACAACCCTGCGATCATGACCTGAGCTGAAATCAAGAGTCTGACATTTAACCAACTGAGCCACCCAAGTGCCCCACAGATCATTGTTTCTTATTCATAAAGAAGAAGAACTTGTCGTGGTAGGGGGCACACATCTCAAATTCAATGTTATAAAGGAAAAAGGACAATTCTCTTACTGTCTTTTTATCTCTCCTTCCCTACATAAGGAATAAGGATGAGCAGAAATGAGTTGTAAACTTTCTCTCTGAGAAGACAGTAGACAAAATTAGGTTTCTACTGAAGACTGGAACAGATTTGGCAAGAATGAGGGTCAGGAGCAGATAAAGGAAAGTCCCAGATGATAAGATTCATACTTTTCTTTATCATTTCCCAATAATCTGGAGGCACCAAGACGGCGTTAGAACTAACAAAAAGGAAAGATAATTAGACTTGATGTGAGGAATCTCAATCATGCTCCTTGCTTTTTCCACTTTCAGAGACTTGTCTAAAGTGCCTGAGAGAGGTGCAGCCATGACCTTCCAATTTCCTCAGCCATGTCTGGTCCTGTATCTTCACTTCCAGCATGGCTAACTGGAATTGTGCCCTTTGTTGATGCAAATCTAACCGAGGAAGGAATCTTATTACCTCTGCCCATCTCCACGAAATGCAAGGCAAAACAAGTGTCCTCCCATACCACAGATTCTTAGACTGAAAGTCATGTGCCCCGTGCATCATGGGCCAGTGTTTTGTCAGAAAAAGAAAAATATGTGAATATTTAACATAACAAAGCAGTAAAGTCTTGGGGAAAATCTTTGAATTTATCATTGTTACATTAAAGATGTAACAGCCAACACACTGCAAGAATGATTTTTTTAAAAAGTGCTTATTTCATGATTTTGTAAATACCCAAATTTATGTACACTGTCCCAGTTCCTTCTGCACCTGGTGCAGCCCTTGGCACAGACAAATACGTCTGTCACAAATGTCTTCTGAGTTAAAGTTGTCCAAATCAAAGGATGAGTGACGTAAGTGTTATGGCCACAGTAGCAGAAAATCTCTAAATTTTTCAAATGAGAGAGACAAAGGAAAATTTTGCATTTGTTTCCCAAATTGTAACTTTATCTTTTCATAGAAACTTGTCATGTACTTTATTCAATCATTTTATGAGTTCTTCTGATTTGTGATCAGAATAGTTAAGCAAGCCACACAAATGTGTGTCTTTCTCCCTCAGGTATGCTAAATACAAGACTCAGATGGTGGCCCAAAATGGGAAGACACATCTGACCTTAACAAGGCTTTTGTGAGCATCCTATTTAGACACTATGGGGGGCATACCCACAGTAAGTAGGATTCTGATGGATAAGACAACTGGCTGATTTCAAAGGAAGAATTGATGTTGATAGGTAGGCTGTCATACAAAAGAGAGAGGAGATCTCCTTGTAAATGTGTTAAATAGTTGAAAAATATATGGGTTACCCCAGCAGCTCTATCAGAAGGACACCAAAAAAAAAAAAAAAAAAAAATAGATGAGGAAACTATTACCAGGGAAGACTGACATCAGGCAGCCTTGGAAAGTAAGTTTCCCCAGGAATCTATGAGGAAGCTAAAAAAAAGGGAGGAAATTGTAAATCCAGTCAGCTAAGTATTTTCTAGAAATAATTTTTTTTAAAAAACAGCAAAAGAAAGTGCCAACAAGAGTAAATTTGTTTGGGAAATTACAAATGCCAAAGAAAAAATATATATGAAGGAGTTAAGGCAGGGAAGACTTTATCAAGAGTGTTGCAAAGCAGTCAGGACCTACTGCAAGAGAAAAGAGAGACTGAACTCAATCTGGAAGGCAGGAGGGTTTTTAAGTACTGAGGTGAACTAGTGCAAAAGTCCTGAAGATTATTGGTGGAGAAGGTGGTCAATTATGTTTGCTAATTGTTCCAGTTAGAAAGTTAGGCTTCTATCCTCCAACTGACAACCGGAGATCTTCCATGATTGCATTTCTAAGGTTTGGCTCCCCTGTCCTTAAGAAAGATATTTCTGGGCTGTAAAACTGGCAAGAGACTGAGAGATTACTTCGCACTGGGGCAAAGAATTTGCAATGAAAAGTTTTCTAAAGTAAATGCTCTAAGGAAAGGAGGTAAGGGGCCTTGGGTCAGGAAGAAGCCTATCTGAAGTTTAGTCAGGCTAAGACCTTGGCCTTACAAAGCCCAAAGAACAGACACAAAGAATGGAGCATAATAATTGATAAGAAGAACGATTGATAAGAAATTTAGGCAAATTCAGGTGATTATAGCACATGGCATTAAACAGCTGCTCTGAGCTCATAAATACAAGCAGCAGAAGTCAGAAGAAACGGTCAAGAAATGAAATGAAGGGTAGCATGGACTCACAAATAAGCCAAAAAAGACTAGCTTTATGTTAAAGACAAAACGAAACACTAACCCTGTGACCACCAGCTTTGATTAAAGAAATTCTAGACAAGTTGCCCTTAACCAAAAATTCCCTTCAGGATAATGCCCTAATTCTCAGTTTTTTTAGTGCCTTAGATTAAAAGTGAAAAGACTAGTTAAGGAAAGTGTCATCGTCACCTTGGCTTCTTAGTCATCAAATGCGTTTATCAGATTGGCTTTTAGCAGAATAAATTGTTGGAATTAAATCACCTCTGTTTTTCTGCTGTCGGAGGACATCACTCTGCCCTATATGAAACTCACTTATGAACGTGTCACTCCCTGTTGTTAACCTGTCCTAAGGACAAACAATGGGCCTTTACCATCAAATCCATTCACCTCGGATGCTGAATAAATGTTCATTTACAAGCCTACAGGGCACAGGATAGGTAGGTTTTAATCGGAGGAGAGTGACTGGAAAACATTCTTTCAGAACTTGGAAGACTACCTACAGAGATAGTCCTGAGGAGAAATCAGAGCGATACCACTGCCTTTAAGCAGAGGAGGGATGGAAAATCAAAGAGGCAAATATTAGTACTGAACCAACACTCGAATTGTTCAAAGGCAGATAGTTCTTCAGAAGGATGACTGCAGTCAGCACATGGGTAGCTGGAATAAAATCTAGAGTATGATTTTGTAATGCACACCAAGACTTTTAGGAAAATTGATTTCAAAAACTCAGAAAAATGCCATGAATGAAACTGCTACCATGAGTCCATGCACACCCTATAGGCCATGTTGAATATAGTGACTATTTTCACTTGCTTCTTCAGTTCTCTTGCTCCTCAGCATCTTTAAGATGTTAATTCGGGGAGAGAAATGAAACATGAGAGACTTTGGACTCTGAAATAAACTGAGGGTCTTGGAGGGGAGGTGGTGGGGAGATGGGAGAACCTGGTGGTGGTACTGAGGGCACATATTGCATGGAGCACTGGGTGTGGGGCATAAACAATGAATCTTGGAACACCAAAAAAATAAAATAAAATAAATTTTAAAAATGAAAAAAAAAAAAGAGGTTAATACTGTGAGTCATCACCCTGGAAATACTCTCTGACATCACCACTCTTTAGTCTGCTCTTCCGCTTTTTTTGACCATTCTACTTCTCTTTTTCTGTCTCTTGGCACCTTGTGGACACCCTGAAACCAGATTTTACCAAAGTTTTGTTCTCGATCAAAATTCTCTCCATTTACAATTTTACTTTCTCTCAAGGTTTCACCATTATTGTTATGGCTCACAAGTTTCAAGGAGTCCTTCAAAGCCACCTCCCATATTCTCATAAACCATCTTATCCAGAACAGTTAGAATATAAACTCAGTTCCCTTCTAGCCTTGTTCCCTCACTGTCAAGGTTTCTACTAATGAAGCAGCTTGAAGTGGGCTCACCATTAATTCTACTAAGTACCCCTGACTATATGCAGAGTCACCTCTTGGAAAAATATTCCCAGTCTTGGTCCAGTGAAGAAAAATTGCTGTATTTTGTATGTTTGTTAATAATTCTGGAACTGTATTCCATAGTCAGGAGTTCTCTATCTGTATTTCCAACTGCCACTGATGTCTCCATTTGGACATCCCACAAACACCGCAATCTCTGTAAGCCCAAAACTGAGCTCTTCACTCACCCACCTACAGACCTGCTCTTCCATATTTGTACTGTAGCCCAGTGAGGGCCTCCCCATCCCCCTGAGAGCCCTAAGGTAGAAATTTGAGCATTATCCCTAACCCCCACACTCCTTTCTCTCTCCCTCTTTCCCTCTCTCCATCTCTCTCTCTCTCTCTCTCTCTCTCTATCTCTCTCTCTCACACACACACACACACACACACACACACACAGGTCCAGTCAGTCAGCAAACATGCAAGACTGCAGACACAAAGTTCATAGGCTTCATCTTTATTCTGTAAATATTTGTCAAGTGAATTTGAAAAATGAATGAGATATTTAATTATCTTAACTTATAAAATTAAATATGACCATACCAAAGGCTTTATAATGAGCTCTTAAAACATGAAAGGCAAAATATACATGAATTGTGTGAAACTATTCAGAATGTAATAAAATGAAACTCAAAAATTAGGTAAGGTTGGTTGGTTGGATAAAAAGATAGACGGATAAATGGAGAAAAAGAAAGAAGGAAGGAAGGAGAGGGAAGGGTGTGAGAGAGTAAGGAAAGAAAGGACAAAGAGGAAGAGAGGGAAAAAATCTTGGAAGGAAGAACAAAAGAGAGGAAAAACAGGATTTGTAAAATATAGCACTGTGATCTATCAGAATTTTTTTTTCTTCTGTGAGAAAGTGAGAACGGGGAGGGGCAGTATGGGGCCAGACACAGGGCTTGATCTCACAATCCTGAGATCATGATCTGAGCCGAAATTAAGAGTGGGATGCTTAACTGACTGAGCCACCCAAGTGCCCCTGTGATCAATCAAAATTTCTTAACTCCAGCTTTGCTTTTGTCTTTGTCACTTTCTTCCAAGTATGACATGGGTATGAGAGATTTAAGGAGATGGTACGAGAGCATCAAGTTGCCTTAAGTGAATTAGCTTTACATTTTTATTATGAAAAGTTTCAAATATATACAGAAGTCTTGAAAATAATATTCATTTCCACCTTCAATTATTTACTCCCAGTCCCCTCTCTATTATTACAAAGAAAATCTAATATATTATTTAAATGAGTTGAATCTACAAGTTTTAAAGAATTATATACCACTGACCCAATACTAAAAGAAAAAATGCCACCCACTTTTTTTAGAAATAATGAAGAGGACATTGCAAAAAAGAAAAAAAATAGGGAAATACTATACTCATTTTTTTTTTTTGCTATACCCACTTTTTATTAAAAGGGTAGACTATAGATTCTTGAGAGTCTAGGGTACGAATTTGTAGGTTTTATGATAAGATGGATTTTTTTTCCCAGATGACAGAATAAATATAATGCTAATCCTAGGTATTTCAAGAACTAAGGATTGCTCTACTGACTTCTTTATTCATTTATTCAAATTTTGTCTTTTTTATAAAGGAATTAAGTCAGCTCATTTCCCTTTTTAATAAGGCTACTAGACTGCTACCTCAGGAAAATACTATAGCATAAAAAGTAGCCTTAATTTCAGCAAGATACTGGCAGAGTCTCTTGTGCCATGGGTGTGTTGGGGAAATGTGAACTGAATCTGTAAAGCTAGGAAGATTTATAGGCGGTGCTGTGACCGTGATGCAGGAAAAGTACTGGGTCAGTCAACTCGGAGGACAGCCTCTAGTAGGTCCCAGAAGAGTCTGTTTGTGACCCTGTTCATGTCCTCAGTTTTAACCAATGACTTGAACACAGAAGACATGTGACTGCTCCCACGGCAGACTACGAATTTGTAAACTTTTGAAAAGAGACCACACATGTAAAATGGAATTACATTTATGGTTTACTGGGGGAGAGACAAACATATTTATTTTAAACAAGTTGGGTAAACAGAGCAAAAGCCTGATGCAGCATGTGTCAGCTCAGCTTTTTTGGGTCCCAGAACCGTATGAATCCTGTGGTTGCCACGTCCATTGTCTGTGCAAGGTGATATGAAAAGGCAATGTCTGCAAAGCTAAGTTTCATTGATCACCACATCCTGTCTGATACTCAGGGCTTACATCCTCAGCCAGAAAGAACTTATACAAATAAGAAACATTAAGAGACCCTGAGACCCCTTCCTGACTCTTGAACAAAACAGAGGGTTCGTTAAGTCCATGTCATGATAGGGCAAGGAACGCAGTCATTCTCATGTCCCTAAGCATCACCTCTGTGCCCCTCTTGACCCTGTGTGGGAGAGACGTACCTTAGCCAAATTGCCCCTAGGGCCTCTATGAGAAGGAGGTGCTGAGAAGCCATGGTTTCTGTCCTTCGAGGATACAGTATTGCTGGAACTAAGACATTTAATTGTGTGCAACATCTAAGCCCTTTCATACCTGGGGCTTATCATTATCCTTCCAGAACTTACACAAATAATCTATGTCCCTAGTGTCTTCTTATAAAGACTTACTTACAGATATTGAGACTCTCTTGATTGTTGAGCCAAGCTCAGCATCAATAAAAATACATCTTCCTCCAGGGGAAAAGGCAGACTTAGTGTTCAGGCATTTCTGATAGTTTCTCTGTCTCTGGTTATTTAACACCCTAGAGAGTTCCTGTTCCACAGGCACCTCTAAGATTCACTGAGGACACGAAACTTGGAAGTCCCTTTGAAATGCCAGTGTCAAAATCAAATATTTTAGAATGGTTACAAGCACGAACTAAAAATTAAAAGAAAATAACCAGATAAAGACGAGGTCCTACCTTTATCCTCCAAATAAGCATTTAAATAGAAAACAGAAAATATCTGATCAGACGTAGGTCCATATGATTTTTTTGAACCCACTTTTTAATGAAAAGAGCCAGAAGAATGAGCCATTTATTTTTTTAATTGTATTAGTAAGTGTCCTTATCAAAAGTGATAATGATTGCTTTCTATATATTCCATACAGGGAAGGCAATAACTGTGGCATTTGAGTTAATTTTTTATATCTCATTTTGAGGAGAGATGAGCCAGCCATAGAGCAGGAAGATGAGAATAGATAAAGGTCTCAAAGCCATTCCTGATGATAATGAGAATAAATAATAGCAACATGCATGTATCGAAGCCCTTTTGTGTGCCTCTGTCTGTGGTAGACATTGTGCTAGAAATGACTGTGAAATTGAACCTCTCCAATCTAAAAGATTCAGAAGTTATGATCCCAGCTAAACTTTAAAACTCCATGATGACAAGGGTGTTTGTACATAATCTTCAGATGGTAATGAAGATGCTAGCCATGATCATGATAGCTGCTTCCCAGTGTGTGAGAAATAAATTATCAAGGGGCAGGGAGAAAAAATTATGTGTCTCCAGAAAGGAAATTAGATCAAATGAATTGGACTTATTAGGACACCAATTAAAGTTCAAATATAAAAAATAAATGTCTATCACTTATCACTATCAATATCACTTATTGTTGCTCAGAAATAGTATAAGAAACCTTTTAAGGAGTCCTACCTGCTATTAAGTGCTCACTGGGTCCAAGGTTCAGACTTACCAGCTGGTAAAGCTGACACTGCAATCGCATATTCACGGAGAGATCAGATACTGAGCAAAAATTCATCAAATTCACACAACTAGGAAATGAAATATTAAGGCTTACTGACTTTTTAAAAATATTTTATTTATTTGACAGAGAGAAACACAGCGAGAGAGGGAACACAAGCAGAGGGACTGAGAGAGGGAGAAGCAGGCCTCCCGCTGAGCAGGGAGCCCGATGTGGGGCTCGATCCCGGGTCTCCAGGATCATGACCTGAGCCGAAAGTAGTCGCTCAACCAACTGAGCCACCCAGGCGCGCCAAGGCTTATTGAATTTAAAGCCCATTTATTTTTACTAAATTATAATCATCCCTATTACTGAAAATAATCTTATATGGCCATTGTCCGCATATCCATCTCTTGAGCACGTTTAGGAGAATTCCTGCATTGGCTGGGGGTCGGCCCTGCCCCCCTCTTTGATCCTTCAAGGGCTCAGTATCAATGAGCCTGTTTGTGGAGTAATACATTCTCCTAAGAATGAATGTTTAATGATCTGCCTTATAAAACTGTGATGTAATAGGAATATTGATATCATTTTTAAATGAATCTGTAGAGATTAGCTTGATTCAAGGGAAGGCTAAATGCTCTCAATGCAGGACACTTGCTAATTCATCCCAAATTTCATTAGGAAAGCACTTAATTGGCCTCTTAATATAATTATTTCTAGGCCAGTTCATTGACTTGCTACCCTAACTATTCTATTTTAAAGGATTTATGCACTTTTACTAGTAAAGTTCAACACATGTCAAAATATAGCTCTGTGCCTTTATATCTGTTATGAAACATAAACATGGGCTTAAAGAAAGGTAGATATTTGGAAGCAGAGAAGAACAGGCATTTGTTGAAAGTCTGCTATGTTCTAGACACAGTCTAGAGATCAGCTCATTCAGAAAACGGTAGGAGGATCACCAGGAAATCTGGTGGGAATGTAGCAAGCAGCCAGTCTGTCAGGCACAGTGAGGATACCAGTATGAGGCTGGCAGAAGTTCTGGGTAGAGAGTTGTAGGAAATACTACTGGGCTGGTGGCATGGAAAGAACACACAGAGGGCCTTGGATTCTCTCAGAACATTCAGACCTGGTGGGCAGCAGAAGCCATGCTGGATTCTTGAGTAGAAGTATAGAATGAGGAAATTTGTTCAAGAATATGGAGAATGTGTTCCTCCCTTCAGAGAGGAATGGGAAGCCACAGTATAAGAAAGAGTAGTGGTTATGTTTAGAAAGGAGTCTCCTCTGAGGTTGACAGGAAGGTTTGCCAGACATGCACTAGCAATACTGATGAATGCACAGCCCGAACTCTGTGTCAGGCCATGTTCTCTAGGCTTAGGTGTGGTCATGCATTTGCCTTCTAATTCTGTGAAATAAGTAGCAGTAGTATCATCATCCCCAACTTCCAGATGAGAAAATTGAGGTTTTTAAAAGCAATTGGCCTGGGTACCTGGGTGGCTCTGTCAGTTAAACATCTGCCTCAGGTCATGATTTCAGGGTCCCGGGATTGATGAGCACTGGCTGCCCCCCCCCCACTCTCCCCAGACTGCACTCAGCAGAGAGTCTGCTTCTTCCTCTCCCTCGGCCTCTCCCCCTACTTGTGCTCTGTGTCCCTCTTTCTCTTCCCCCCCCTCTCTCTCAGATAAATAAATGAATCAATGAATAAATAAATAATTTTATAAATAAAAAACAAAAATAAATAAAAGCAGTTGACCTAAGGTCACACAGAAAAGGTACCCCACATTCATCGAGTGCTCCCCTCACAGCCAGATTCTGACAACCAATCACGGCGCATTTAAAATGGTTGTTTGATGACACTGCTATCTTCTTGCTGTTTAAAGTCACAGCTTGAGCAGATTGTTCTCAGAAGTGGCAGACACCCCCACAGGGCTGAGGCCGTGTTCCTCGGCCCACGAACATGGCCAACAACCAGTGTGTTGTTTCCATGTGCTCTCTTCCCTTAGAACCTGAGGGATATGAAGCAGACCTTTCCAAGTCTGAAAGTTATACTTATATTCTAATAAAGATAAAAATCAAGTTGAGCAAATGGGTTATACTATCTATGGTCATTTTCCTTACAAATATTATAAATCCCTTTCCACACACATGGCATACCATATGTGTATGTTTCTCCCCCCACCAGGGGCTCAAGATCTGGATCGTATCCGACTCTCCACCTACAGAACAGCATGCAAGCTTCGGTTTGTTCAGAAGAAATGCAACTGTAAGTATGCCAGTTGTTTGGACTAATTACTCTCCTGAATCCTATAGTTTACATTTGTTACTTTGTTTATTAAAACTGGATATCTTGTTAAGTGTTGATAAAATATGTTTACACAACCATAAAGAGTATTGTGATGCACAAGTGGTAGAGAGACTATCCGTAAGTAATTCTGAACGCTTAATTGCTCTTAACTGCTGAAGTATTGAAATGGATGAGCCTTTGGATATATACGAAATCCTGTCCTTGGAATGGTTTAAATCTGGATGGATAATTTTCTTCTCTTCTCTAGTCTTGGTATTCTCCATATAGTTCTATCAGAATGGCTTCCGTGAACATTACAAAACATCAAATATTAAGTCCTTTTTATATATGGGTTTCCCTTACAAGTATAGAAAAATGTTGATAAGCCCCTGGAAAGCACAGAATATTCTTTCTGAAGCTACAAAATTACCCTTTGCTTCAGAGTATTAACTACCTTGGTCTACATCAGACCACTGCAAGAAAAGAGGCAATAGTGGGCGCCTGGGTGGCTCAGTGGGTTAAAGCCTCTTCCTTCAGCTCAGGTCATGATCCCAGGGTCCTGGGATCAAGGCCCACCTCGGGCTCTCTGCTCAGCAGGGAGCCTGCTTCCTCCTCTCTCTCTGCCTGCCTCTCTGCCTCCTTGTCATCTCTTTCTGTCAAATAAATAAATAAAATCTTAAAAACGAAAGAAAGAAAGAAAGAAAGAAAGAAAGAAAGAAAGAAAGAAAGAAAGAGGGAGAGAAAGAAAGAAAAGAGGCAATAGTACTTGAAGAAACAAAGGGGCTTGCTTCAACTTGTTCCCAAATTTTAAAATGTCAGCAGCCACTAGATCACTAATCCCAGCGAAGAGTTTGCTTCATCTGCTGCATCGCTGCTCCCATTGTATCCCCACATCCATTTTCTAGAGAGAAAAATTGTCTCATAGTTCATGTATAGTAACTTACTCCTTTCTTTTTGAAAACTGTTGTAAAAATTAATAAGTGTTCCCATTCTCTAATTAGTTTTGGATGGATTAGAAAAAGGAAAACCATAATGTTCTCCTGAGTACATGCACATAGTTTTTGCCTAAGCTGTAGAGGGCTTAGACACAGTGAATGTGGAAACCAGCCATTTCCACTCTTCTACCCTCCAGAAGTCCCCAGCAGATGTTCTCTGGGGCCCTGGGCAGGCCAGCCCCAGCCCCAGGCTCCCCAAATCCTGACTATGGGGGATGAGCAGATAGTGTGTAGCTAGTCTTCTAGTTGCTCATCTAGAGTTTCTTCCTCAGCTTCGGTGGCTAGAAATGGGGCTGAAGTTTGGGGCAGGAGGAGAAGGGGGTAAGCACAGGTTGGCCAGATATCAAAGACATGTTTGACTCCTTACAGGAAGCTAAACCAATCCAAAAATAAAGGGTGGGAGACAATGAGAAGAGCACTACAGATGTGGGAAGTAATCTGTGGATGTACTTGCAGCCCTGGACACTGAGGAGTCTATAAATTTCTTTTGAGGGCTGATATTAAAGGACAGGGAAGAGGCTTCCACTGAAAAAAGGCTTTTCTTCCCCCACAATGTTACCACCTGTATTCAAACAAAAGGAAAGATCTCCACATTTTCAGCAATGAAAAAATGATAGGATCCTCCTACTTTCTTTCCTCATCACCACTCAGGGACCCTCAGAATGGAAAGGAGAGGAGAAAGAACAGGGATGGGGGTTCTGATCCCACAGAACTTTGCCTAGCAGAGATTCCTCAGGTCCTTTCAGCAGAAATAGAGAATTGTTAAAAAAAAATAAATAAAATAAGTGATACAAAATGGTAAGGATGAACTAAAAAGTAAATAAACAATAAAGAAAGGGAAGGATGGGAGGGAAGGAGAAAGGGAAGAAAAGAAGAGGCAGTGATTTGGCAACCATCCCCACAGCCAAGGTGTCAAAGGCCCTAACAAGCTCCAGCAACCCTGGGCCACATTGCATTTCTCCTGCTCACAGGTAATGGTCCTTCCTCATTCTTGGGCATCTCCTTTTCCTCTTCCTATTCTTTTCTACTCCTCATCCTTATCCTACATCCAGAATCATATCATAGTCACACTGGCCTCCTTGGAAACAGTGAGGAAAATGGTGCTAGTCCATCCCTAAGGGAAACTAGAACTTTCATGCTTGTCTAGTTGTCCCTCAGCATATCATTCACTTACCTTTTAATTTAGAACGTTTATAACAAGCTCCTACTGTGTATTCAGCACTGTGCTTAGGTGCCTGGGACAAAGCAATGTGAATAAGATGCAATCTCTGCCTTAAAGTTGCCTAAAGTCTAACTGGGTTAGACTGGATGGAAACTTAAACAGACTCCTAACACAGTATGGAAGTCCAGTGGTAGATTGGGCATGGTGTTGCAGGAGCGCCAGGAAGCAGGGCCCTATCTGGGCGTGAGAGCCAGTAACAGGAGTTCCCTAGAGAAGAAGACATCTGGCCTGATTCTTAGAGAATTAGTGAACATTACACAGAGAAGTGTCATGCCCAAGAAACTTCATCTATTTGAGGATGAGGAAAATTGCTTCTCAGGCTTTTGGCTAATATCAAGTGTAGGATGAGGAAAGTATTCTCTACAAACCATACAGAAGGAAGGCTTAAGGAAGAGAAACAAGCAGCTTTTCAATGCTCTGCTAAAATAAAGTTGCTTTTTAAAATTGTTTCTACCTTGAGCAAAAGTGTTAAATGCAAGTATGATATGTGTTTGCTGAGTTTTCCTTCCTGACAACAAATCTAACAGTTGTGATGTCAAGGAGCTTGCAGAATGCTAACACAGCTGAGTCTGTTTTATCTTAAATGTAGAGCCTTCTTTTTCAGATAAATGTGACATAATATTAGTCAGTGTTGAACGTACATCCCTGTATTAAAGGAAGGTCATTTTTGTCTCCAATGAAACTTAATACACCATAAATATGGTACCCTATAATGGAGTTTTACTCTACAATAAAAGAATTTTTTAAGTGTATTTGTAAGTACATTCCTTTATTGGACATTCTTACATAGTGTTTACTTCATAGAAATCAATGCACCTTAATGGAGAACGGGTTATTTTTAGGTCCAGACCTTATTTACAGGGAAGATTGATATCGGGTATTAACAAAACTAAGCTTAAAAACTACATCGTAGAGGGGGAAAAACATAAAACCTGATCACTTGTCAAGTCATCACCTAGAAAAAAATATATTATCTGGATATAGCATGGAGTATATAGACTTTTAAGAGATTTGTTTTTTATCTGAGTTCAGACATCAGAAGAGTTAGTTAATCCCCTGTATTTCTGTCCCCACAGCCCTTGCCTACTCTCTCTATGGTCTTCTATATAGAGCACTGATTCCTATCACCAATATTCATGCTCATTCCCTCTAATGCAGTTGCCAATGGATGCTAAGAATAACTGCTTCTCAAGGTCAAGAAAGGCTCCATAGGAGAACCGAGAAAACTGTGGTCTGTGCACTCACTACAGCTCGGCACCTACTTTTGTATAGACTGTAAAATAGGAGTCTTTACAGATGAATATTGGTAATGATTTTAAAATAGGGAACACTACTTATAATCCCACTTAAGCAAAATGCTACCTTTCTCCCCCACAAATTCCAGTCTTCTCATTGGTAAACAAGTATTAAAAAAAAAAATTTCCCTTCATCATTATTTTTTTAATTTTATCAGAAAATGTGTAAATTTGTTTTCTCTTATTTTATATATATGTATATATATGCCAGCATAATATCTACATAATATTACTATGTAATCTGGTAGTGCCCCACTCTCCACACACAAAAAATATATTTACCAACTTCTGTTATAAAAGAAAAATTGTGAGACACTATCTTTTCTTTTTTTCAAGCAAAAGATTCTTTATCCCTTCAACTTTTCTCCATGAGATCTGTCAAGTCAGCTTCTTCCCCTTACCATTCATTTTTGTGCCCTCTCATAACCTCCCTCCTGGTGCCATGACTAGCACATCCCCTAGTGGAACAAAAGGATGGATGACCCTAAAAATTAGGGGATACCAAGTTGGAAATTTTATTTTCTAGGAGGAATAGGACAGAATAGGGAGAATACACACAATATTCCTATTCCTAATTCTGCTTTCTCGTCAACAGCATTTTCTTTAGCTTCATGGTTTCCTAAGAACTTTCCACAAAAATAAATAACCTATATGCCATCTATAAGGATGTGTGCCATGGCAACATCTCGGCCTTTGTTTTAAACAAATAACTATTTTCTGCCAGAACATTATTTCCTCGGTCAGTACTGACATGGTTAATGATCCAGATACCCTGTAATGTCAGCAGATCTTTTTTCAGAAATTACTTTGGAGTCAATGGAATGCAGCCTTAAGTTCATGAACAATAAAAGGGAACAATAGAAATAAATCAGAAATCTCAAATCCCTCCTGTTTAATAAAGGGAACAAAAGTAAGGAGATGCCTTCTTTTAGTCCTTCTGGTCACAGCCTGAATTTTCTGTCAGTCATATCAACTAAACTTTAGTTAAAATTTTGCTTAAAAGGAAAAGAGGAGGAAAGGTATGTATTTGTATCTGAGCTTTCAGAGTTTCTCAGACATCTTTCCTCTAATAAAAGAAATATAAGTGTTCCTCATCCACTTATAAAGTTAGAAGACATGCTTTTACCTTACTAGCTCTAACTTCATTCAAGATATGTGGAAGAAACAAAAAACAAGAAAGAAAAAATACAGACCCTGTTCACCTAATGGCTTCTCTGCCACTGTGGAATTAACCCACATGAGTACTAGATATGTGGTGGGTCCAGAAGGAATATTCTTTTATGAGTGAATGAATAGGCTCCACTAGATCCATTTTTCACCAGCCAAGTGATTGGTCTTATGCTTTCAGGAGTAGCCTTTAGAGTTTTTTTTCTTTAAGATTTTATTTATTTATCTTGAGAGAAAGAGAGAGTGAGCACAAGTAGGGAGCATGGGTAGAGAGAGGGAGAAGCAGACTCCCCACTGAGCAGGGAGCCTGACTCGGGGTTTGATCTCAGAACCCACTGAGCAGAAGGCAGACACTTAACTGACTCAGCCATCCAAGTGCTCCTAAATATGCTTTTTTTGAAATAAATACTAATATCCCATTCAATTTTATTCAAGTTGATTACCATCATATTCCTCCTCTCTGCCATATTTTTAAGTATGTGGATTTTGAGCTGCCTGTATCTGTTTTCTACCATTACATAACAAATTCCCCCCTACTTGGCCACTTAAAACAACACATATCACTATCTTAAAGTTTCTATAGGTCAGAAATCAAACACAGCGTGATTGGATTCTCAACCTAGGGTCTCCCAGGGTCTGTGGTTCTCATCTGGGGCTCACAGTTCTCTTCTGAGTGAACTGGCTGTTGGCAGAATTCATTTTGTTATGGTTGAAGGGTTGAGATCTCCATTCCTTGCTGACAGTCAGCTGGGGACTACCCCCAGTTCCTACAAGCCACCTGCATTCCTTGCCACATGGCCCTCTAGATGTTTGCTTTTCCTTCCATGCCAGGCAGAGTGGGCCTGTCTGACTTCCTCTTCCTCTGTGATCAGCCAGAGAAAATTCTCTGCTTTTAAGAGACTTATGTAGGGGGCCTGGGTGGCTCAGTCGGTTAAGCATCTGCCTCCAGCTAAAGTCATGATCCCGGAGTCCTGTGATAAGTCATGGAATCAAGCCTCACATTGGGCTCCCTGCAGGAAGTCTGTTTCTCCCTCTGCCCCTCACCCCATTTGTGCTGTCACTCTCACACTCTCTCTTTTTCTCTCAGTCTCAAATAAATAAAGTCTTATTTATTTAAAAAAAAAAGGGGGGGGGATTTATGTGATTAAGTCAGGCTCACACAGAAAATCTCCCTATCTTAAGGTCAACTGACTTGAAACCTTAGTTACATCTGAAAAATCCCTTCGTAGCAGTACCTGAATTAGTATTTGATTCAACAGTGGAGAAGGTATGTCAACCCTGAGGGCCAGGAGTCTCAGGGGGTGGGCGGGTGTGAGGAGGAAGAGGGCATCTTAGAACTCCACCTACCATACTGCTCCGTATCATAGACTTTTCTGTTCTCCAGATAATGACATGTAGAGCCTTGGATGAAAAAATAAAGTTTAAAGGAAATACTCAGGCGATAGAAACAGATCCCCCCAAAAGAGATGTATCCGAAGGAGAGAGACAAGACTCTTTCCTGTCAAGGAGTCAAAAGGAAGAGCAGGAATGTTTAGTTGGGGAAATAAGTGGCAGATGGCAAAGTCTTGGAGCATAATTATCTGTGCTCCAAGTGATTTTGATACATATTTTCACTCCTGATGTTGAATCATTCTAGACACTTGTTTAGAATAAAGAGAAAGGCATTGCACTAGAATCCAACATTCCAAAAAAACTCCCTGTGGGGAAGATGGCAGTGGCAGCAGAATAAATCCATTTGAGATGCCTTATAATGTGGCCACAGAAAACCTGCTCCAAAACTCTGGACCTATGGTAAAACCATTTCCCCTTCATCAGAGTGAACTGCTGATAGAACAGATCTATACTGTTAAGGTTCTGGTGCTTGTGATATCGGCTTAATTAAAGCTGCTTCTTCCCTTTGGTTGCTTCTATTTTTAAGATCTTAAAGTTTCAGAGCTTTGTTTTCTTGTTAGTACTTTGATTTTTAGAGAATGCTAGGAGCTTCATCTGCCCAGTCTTTGGCCAGTGCACAACCTGTGAACTGAGCCAATGCCTGTAGTCGTTTCTGGGTGTCTGGAGGGAGCAGCCCTCAGTTCCTTCCCCTCCTCTGTCTTCTGCATTAGACCAGGAAGCTGGGACCACTGAACACTTTTAGGCTCACAGTTTAGGAAAGAACCTCATGTTTAAAAGCCCTAGCCCATTGGATCAGAGTGACTCGTACAGAGGAATGCCTTTCAGGCTTCCCTGTGCCATCCAGCAAGTAAGATTCAGAGGCCTTCCCTTAGTGGTCTGCCACGCTGTGTTCCTGGGGGCCTGCTGGTTCCACCCAGAGCTGCTGAGCTGAGCAGTGAAGGGACACCCAGAGCGTGCCTGGCTCCCAGGATCGTGGAGCTCGGGCAAACACTAAGAGGAAACCGAAGACAGTCGCGAAGACAGGGATGGAAAGATGGCTGCTCCCACAGAACCACCCCTGTGACCCAGGAGGACTAAATCAAGGAGACTGTTGACATTTTGTTGATGTTACCAGCAGCCACTCGTTTACTTTTTCATTCAACAAATATGGACTGAGGCTTGCTGCATGCCAAGCATTATTCTAGACCGTGGAGGGGGAGAGGATGATAATATTCCTTAGTGTTCAAATTTAGTATTAGAATAACCTCAAGTCTAGAATCTAAAGCTTCTGGTTTTGTGACTATTGAATAGTAGATACCCTCTAAAACTCTGCTATCTCCGCTCCTATCTGGCCTGTCAGTCCACTGAGCAAACTGTCATTTTCTGAAGAAAAAAAAATTACTTATAAGTATAGTGGTTAAAGACATCAAATATATCTGTAACCATTGAAATAAATCATCTAGGTATTTTAAATCATTCATGGTATTGGGCTAGGACTTCTGCTTTACCGCCTTTCTTATGAGGAATTGTGAAGTTCTATTCGTTCCGGGTGAGGAAGGCATAGCACAAGAGATGTTAAATGGCTTCTCCTGAATAAGCACCAGATCAGATCATGTAACTGAGAACTCAGCTTCTAACTTCCAAATATTAGCCAAATGCCATAATAAATGGAGAGCCTGTCCTGCAGTGCCTGTCAAACATAAGGACCATGAGCCTGCTACAAAGCTAATAAGCATCAGCCCTGAGAAGCTTAGTTTCTCAAAAATAATAAACTCCAATGTAAGATCAAGTATGATGCATTTTAATTTCCAAATTCAACACTGCTGATATAGGACCGTGATATTATATTGTGGAGAAGGATATGTTGAGGAAGAGTTTTTTAACCACACGGAATTAGAATCTGTTTTGGTCGTAATCATCCTTTTCTTCTCATTTGTTATTCTGAAAGAGCTCAACCAGTGATAGACGGGGACTTGGTTAGAATCAGTGCTTGAGCCTGTGTTTCCCAGAAAGCAGACTCCACAATAAGACTTTTGTGGAAGCCGCTTGTTTGCCATTCCAGAGTGGAAGTGGAACAGGGAGGGAAGCCAATAGACAGCACGGGAACTTTTAAGGAAACTTCTGAAATGTTCCAGAACTCTCCACCCAGGGGACACAAGGAGGAAGCCCTAATCTAGCTGCTCTGTCCTGCACTGGTCAAGGAAGGGTGGCCTCCAAGTATTAATCCCCCCACACGTCCGGGTTGGACCTGTGTGGGTGCAAGGTGGGTTTCTGGCCTTGGTTTGGAGCAAGAGCCTGAGGCCAGGTGCTTTCTGGTGGCAGCTGCACCGAGCCTGTCAAAGTCTACACCTTGCTGGTCACTTCTGCAGGTGCTGGGGAAAGGGATGGAGTCGAGATTTTGAAAAGGTAAGAAGCATTGCCTCCTCTGTACCTTGGTTTTCTATGTTAGACATTTCTTCATCGGCATTTTCTACTGCCTTTTAAAGATTTTTTTTAAAAGATTTTATTTATTTATTTGACAGAGAGAGAGCACAAGTAGGCAGAGAGGCAGGCAGAGAGAAGGGGGGAAACAGGCTCCCTGTGGAGCAGAGCCCGATGTGGGCCTTGATCCCAGGACTCTAGGACCATGACCTGAGCTGAAGGCAGAGGCTTTAACCCACTGAGCCACCCAGGCACCCTAAAGATTTTTTTTTTAACAGAAGATACACTTCTCATATTCTTAACCTCACTTAAGATACCTGCAGATAATCTGCTAATTAGCCCTCTAGAGATCACTTCACCTCAAACACCATCCCCCAATTTTCCTATGCACTAGGAAACTGAGTCATAACTATTTTCTGAATGGGTGAATGAAATGCATTTTCAACGTCTAGCCTGTTTTTTCACTCTTATTGCAAAAAGACAATTAATTATACATAAATGGTACAGAGTGCAGGAAAAAATGACCCTTCCCCATGACTGCTGCTTACCTGTTCTTCAGGGCCCTGTTTACTCCATCTGTCGGTATTCACTAGGGCCAGACTGGCACGTGGTGCAGCGTCCCTGAGAGCAACAGCTGTAAAGGAAAAGTGGAAAGCAGCTCCTCATGGTTGCTAGCCCTGTGGATGCTCTTTCTCTTGAGATGTCGCCTCTGGCATCTAGGACTCTGGCCATCATCTCAAGTCATAGTGTGTAAGGAATAATGAAAGTACTGTGGGAAGCCATGCTCCATGGTTCTCTTTGAGCTTTCCTGAAACACTGAGGTAAAGCAAAAGCTTCTAGAGATTATATGTTGTGACTGGCAAACAGTCGGCTCTCTTCCCTGTTCTATTCACCAAGCACTGGTGAGCACCCAGTGTGAACAGGCATATGCAATAGCTATGAGGAATACAAAGATGAGCAAGACATATACACATCTTAAGTTAGTTATAAATTCATGCTATGGTTCTTAAACCTTTCTCCTCTAATGCATCTTTGAGAAAATCTGATGAAACTCACCAATCCTTTCCCTCCAAACACACATGACTCTAACTATAAAATTTAGTTCATTGTTTCAGAGACCCTCCTCTCCTCTGAAGTTCAGTCAGGACTTATAAAAAAAAAAAAAGTGGAGGGAACAATTTGACCATTAGTAATTCTGAGACATGCCGGGTGTCGTAAATGATCTGATATATGAAGTTGTCTGGGAGCAACAAACGGAAGAGCGTAAAAAGGTCTCAGGGCTTCCTTGGGCATGAGTGTAATACCTTGAAAGACAGTTAACTGTAGAGTGTACCTGCCGAAAAGAACAATAAATCAGTGCAAGAAAGCCAAACACATATTCTTGAATTGTAAGAAGCCCAATGTGGCTGTGACATAATATTCTTGGAAAAAGCCGGAGGTAAGTAGGAGATGAGGTTAAAGATTGGGAGACTGGACCGGTGCCTGGGTGGTTCAGTCAGTTAAGCTTCCAGCTCTTGGTTTCAGCCCTGGTCATGATCTCATGGGTTGTGAATTCCAGCCTGGAGTCAAGCCCAGCTCTACCCTGCACTCGGTAGGGAGTCTGCTTGAAGATTCTCTCCCCCTACCCTCTCACTCGCTCTCCTGATCTCTTTGTCTCTCAAAAAATAAAAAAATAAATCTTTAAAGATAAATAGATAGATAGATAGATAGATAGATAGATAGATAGATAGATAGATAAGGTAGGGAGTGGGAGTCCAAACATTGGCCTTCAAGCTTAGAAGCTTGGATTTTACTCAATAGGTAATGGCGAATGGCATGACCAGAGCTGGAACTTACACCATTTCTTAGGATAGATGGAAGAGGGCAGAAACTGGAGATGAGTAAGAAAGGTTACTGTCAAAATCTAAGTAGAATAGGCTTAGCAGGTAGTGTGGCTGACTGGTCTAAGGCACTGGATTAAGGCTCCAGTCTCTTTGGGGGCATGGGTTCAAATCCCACCACTGCTATCCATTCGGCACCTGGGTGGCTGAGTCGGTTAAGCATCTGCCTTCAGTTCAGGTCATGATTCCCCGGGTCCTGGGATGGAGTCCCACATCAGGCTCCCTGCTCATCAGGGAGCCTGTTTCTCCCTCTGCCCCCACTTCTCTCTCTCTGTCATGAGTAAATAAAATCTTAAAAACAAAAAACAAAAAAAAAAAAAACAAAAAAACTGTGTAGGAAGCAGCAAAAGCCCAAACTAGAGCGCTGGAATGTAGAGCACTAGAACGTAGGAAATGCTAAAAGTATATTGAAGAAACCTATACAAACTGTCTAGTGAATGCTAAAATGACGACCCAGAGGGGAGATAAGATACAGGGTCCTCTTGCTTCTGAAGCTATTAAATATGTTCCTAGCAAAGTTAAACACTGGCAGTGAAAAATTAGTTATTGTTCAGCTCTTTCTGTTCATTTATCTTCTCTTATTATTTTTATAATCATTGGTATAATACTTTGGAAAATAATAGGCTTAATAAATGCTCGTTCAATTGAATTCAGCTAAATTTAATTCATGATATGACAGCTATTGAGTCAACAATTACTATACCTCATTTTGAAAAATGATGCTGGTCTACAAACACAATTTAGGGAAAACTGAATACTTTTTCCTAATGGGCAATAGATAGACTGCTGGGCTTTTGAGGATTGGCAGGACATCCTATTTGATTTTTTACCAAAAATATGTTGTAGACCTATTCCTGAAGCTCTATTCCATCATGCACCTTACCCAGGAAATTAAAGTGAAACTAAACTGTCATCTTTGTAAGCTAGGATGCTTCTCTCCAAGGATCCTTAGCACAGAGAATAATCGTGGTGATAAAGGTGTACATACTATGGGTGAAGGGAGTGTTGACTTTGGAAACACAAAATAATTGGGCGAGCTATTGAGATGCTGTTTCAATTCATATTTTGAAAGATATAGCTCATGGCTCCTGAATGGAAATCAAATACAAAAATTGTATTTTATTAACATTTTCTTTCCCAACTCAGTATTTGGTCAGTGTGGCTATTATCTTCGGTGTAATCACATCAAAATGTATTTCTTGACCCTGGCGAAGCATACCATTTAACTGCATTTCTGTTCCCTAAGAGCTTTTTAAACGCTGTTTTGTCATGATCAAAGGACTGAATAAGGGCATAAAAATAAATTATTTATTTGAGAAAAATCTTAACAACTGGCCAATTTGCACATGGCTTTCTTGACATCAATCCTTGTTCCCAGGATTCTCGTGACACATTTCGAATAAATTCCTCTAGCTCAAATGAGCATCAATTTTCTGTTCTTCTCTCTCACCTTTTCAAGTCGTGCTCCACAGCCATGGTTTTCAAACATCCTTGCTTTTCAAAATCACCCAAGGGGCAGGGGAAACCGGGGTTGCCCTGGCCAAACTCCAGTCCTGCTCACTGCTCCAAAGAGCCCTTCTGCTTCTCACCCCTGGACTGGTTGGCTTTTCTCCCCGTCGAGAAAGCATGTCATGATATAATGAGTGACCTTCTTATACAAGTAAATCACAACCCCTCTAGGACAATGTGTATATACATAATTATTTAAATCAATCTTAAACTGCATAATTTAATTGATAGTTACCAGCTTCTTATAAGAAGCCTCAACCTGTCAGAACATAGCAGGCTATCAAGCAGCTGTGTCTAGCTGCCTAGGCGGCTCAGTCTGTGAAGAGTCTGCCTTGGGCTCAGGTCATGATCCCAAGGTCCTATGACAGGCTCAGCAGGGAGTCTGCTTCTCCTCTCCCTCCATCCCTATCCACCCCACCCACCCACTCATGTGCACATGTGTGTGCGCTTGCTCTCTCTCTCTGTCTCTCTCTCTCTCTCATGCATGCACATACACTCTCTCAAATAATTCAATGAAATCTTAATAAAAAAAGAACATAGCAGACTCTCTTGATGCCAAGGACAGAGAACTACTGACTTACAGCCTGTTTTTTTTTTTTTTTTTTAAGATTTTATTTATTTGACAGAGAGAAACACAGCCAGAGGGAAAATACAAGCAGGGAGAGTGAGAGAGGGAGAAGCAGGCTTCCCGCCGAGCAGGGAGCCCGATGCGGGACTCAATCCCGGGTCTCTGGGATCATGACCTGAGCCGAAGGCAGTCGCTTAACCAACTGAGCCACCCAGCCGCCCCCTGTTTGTCATTCTTAAATACCTGGGAGTGTTATTAAAATGCAGGTTCTGATTTCTCCAAATCCGGGTTAGGGACCTAATATTCTGCATTTCTAACAAACCTAGTGCCTTGTGGCTCTGACTACCGTCCAAGAGCAGCAGCACCAGGGAGCTCTTTTACAACCTGTAGAGGTTTCCAGCTTGCAGCCACAAGTGAGAACCACCATTCCAAAATGACCAGCGTTAAGTCACTATGATTGTTTATTGACCTTCCCCAGCTGCAAGCCCTTTGAAAGCCAGTTTTATAAATCAATGATTGTCAGAATCACCTGGAGAACTTTGTGAAAATCCTTTCCCACCTTCCTAAAATTTTGGAATTGGTAGGTGGTAGAAAGTGGGCTTGGGAATTTTGAGATCTCAGAGTGTTTGTTTGTTTGTTTGTTTTTTCTTTTTTTTCCCCCAACTGCTTTAAAAAAAAAAAAAAAGTGCTTAGATTCACTGACCTGGACCTAATCTCTATGGCGATGTGGTCCAAGGAAGGCTGGCCCTGGACTAAATAATGAAATACACTAACTCCTGAGGTTGTCTTTTGATATTCCTATCCTTTCTGCGCCCTCTCTTCCATATTTACCCTGATATCCTTCTCCTACTTCTGATAAAGTTTATGACATCAGTCACTCCTATATAGGAATAAATGAATTTGGTATTTTTGCACTTTTCCCAAAGATATTTGAATAAGTCATCTCTGTGACCTAAAGAGTTCATTTCCTATAAAATAGCATGACTTTAGCAGACAGATAAGAAACATCGTTTAAGGGGCGCCTGGGTGGCTCAGTTGGTTGGGCGACTGCTTTCGGCTCAGGTCATGATCCTGGAGACCCGGGATCGAGCCCCCCATCTGGCTTCCTGCTTGGCGGGAGGCCTGCTTCTCTCTCTCTCAGTCCCTCTGCTTGTGTTCCCTCTCTGGCTGTGTTTCTCTCTGTTAAATAAATAAATACAATCTTAAAAAAAAAAAAAAAGAAACATCACTTAAGAACAGCAAACTCTTCTCTACTTTCATGTAAACATACCACACCCCTGCCTCTAACTTAGCCCTTTCCTACCTGAGATTGCCTGGATGGAACACAAATTAGTGAAGCTTTGTCTATTTTCATTTATTTATGAATACAAACTGTTAGGTATTAATAATGTCCAAAATTTACACTAATATTATTTTTAAGATTCTGTGAAGTACTAAATACTACTTTTAAGAATACATGTTATATTTGATATGGATAATGTTAACCAAATAATTTTATTATACAAACCTTTGCTTTATCTACTCTATTGGTATAAAAACACATGCAGTAATACAGATGAGGAAACCCCACTTCCTAGCCCCGTGCCCAGTAGCCGATGCTTAAGACGGACAGTTAAAGCCTAATGGATATTTAGTAAAGTGTGAACAGTGCCATCTAGTGGTATAAAGTCATCACTGCACAATGTAAATGTGTTCATTTTCTAAAATGATTTCATGGCTCAAGAGTAAAACATGTTTATACAACTGTCAGACTTTTAAAACAGACTTTCTAACAGCTTCTTTATGACTCATAACTTAGCACATTTCTTAGTGTTCCTATTTCATTAAGCAAAAGACTTGTGATACCCTTTCAATAATAATTAATGGATATTAATTATTATTTAATAATTTATGCACTAAGCACTGTGTGAAATGCTTTATATGAATTATCTCATTTGAGCCCCACAATAACCCTGCAGTGGAGAAACTGGTTTTTGTTGGTTTTGTGGAGCAACTGTTATTGTCCTCATTTTACAGATGTGGAAACCAAAACATAAGGACGTTAAGTGACTTGCTCAATCGACGTCAGTAGAAGTTGGTAGAACCTACTGTCCAGGAACCTGCACAGTTCTGCACTGTGATCTGCACCTCCCAGAGTGGTTACCAATGAAATAAAATTTCCGAGAAGTTTCTGTGACAGAAAGCCTTCCTCACCCCTCTCTAATTATCAACTACGGCAAAATCGATTCAAACTCCACCAACCCAGAATTTATGACAGTTAGAAGGAATAGTATCTGCTTTTGTGGCTGGCATGTAGTTTAAACTTCTTTTTTAGTGCCTATATTATGTGTGCAAAAGTATATGTTGATTAGGTTATTGGATTTGAGGGGACTGTGCTTAAGCTTATGTTTGGAGTCACAGATCTCATAAATTAATAAGGAGAACGGCCGTAGATCAAAGCTGTTTAATTATTTTTTTTAAGATTTTATTCATTTATTTGACAGAGAGAAATACAGTGAGAGAGGGAACACAAGCAAGGGGACTGAGAGAGGGAGAAGCAGGCTTCCCACCGAGCAGGCAGCCCGATGCGGGGCTCGATCCCCGGTCTCCGGGATCATGACCTGAGCCGAAGGTAGTCGCTTAACCAACTGAGCCACCCAGGCACCCCGAAGCTGTTTAATTATTTTAACACTAATAGCTGTCATTTGTTGAGCACCTATGTGCCAACTCTGTGGTCAGCACTTGGCTGTACTTTTTCTCTTTTCTCCTCACTACAACTCTCTCGGGATGGGATTTGTCTCCTCCTTTCTAAAAAGGAAATAATAAAATGTATAGGGGAGAAATAACTTTCTCCAAGTTTGACAGTTATTAGGGGAGCCAGAAGTGAAACTTCAATCTTTGTGATTACAAAATCTGCCTTCTGCCACTCTTGGAAGATAAGCATGTATTATGTATATGATTATGGTTTTTCTGTGTACTGCCACACCCCTGCAAAAATGCCAGTGTCTTGGGGCACCGCGGTGGCTCAGTCATTGGACTCCTGGTTTTGACTGAGATCATGATCTCAGGATGGGGGTGGGGGGGTGGGGATCTCAGGATCTGGCCCTGAGTTGAGTTACACGCTCAGTGGGGAGTCTGCTAGAGATTCTCTCCACCCCTTTCCCTCTGCCCCTCCTCCACTCTTCTAAAATAAAGGAATCTTTTAGGAAACAATACCATCGTCTCTCCAGGGACCCAGCAGCAGGCTCCAGCCACTTCCTCCCTGCATGCCTGTCTTGTCAATTACTCTCTTCCTTTACAATCTGAAATGACATTTTTAAGCTGCATTTCTGAGCATGTCACTCTATTTAAAACCCGTGTCTTCATACTTTCAGCGTAAAGACCTGCCAGAGCTACAGGGCTCCTCCAGCCTTATCTTGTTCCTCTGGCATCTTCACAAACCATCCCATAATCCCATTTTGTACCTAACACCCTGTCTGTCACGCTAGGTCATCATTTCTGATTATCTGTGTGATTGTGAATCATGTCTCTATCCCCACCTGACTGTCAGTTCCCTGAGGCAGGAACAACATCTTTGCATTCTGCACCCAGACAGATCCCCAAGGACTAGATCCAGAGGATCTATAGATCAAGCATAAAGGGAATAAATATAGGAATCCCAGTTCCCACAGAAATTAATTTAATTCCTCAAGAAATTAAATAAACAAACTTACAGATGCCATCTCCTGGAAACACCTTGGTTACAAAATTGAAAAACTGGATGAAAAGCATTAAGAAACAAATAATTTCCTTGTGTGATATACAGAGAAGGTAACAAATTTGCAATCACATAAATCTGAATTGATCCAAAACTAATAAACATTTATGTATTTCAGTTAGAAAGTGATTTGTATTCTTCTGTCCCAAATCAGAGATATGCCAGAAAATTGTATTTGTTTGTTTGGGCTTTTTTTTTTTTTACGATTCACATTGTTCATTTGTTCAAGTGTAATGTACTGTCTCAGTGCATCCGGCACTCCCACTCTTGACTTCATGATTTTTTTCCCATTTAGGGAATACCATCCCTGCTTTGTAGATGAGGAAAGTAAAGCTCCATGTCTTTGAGGCTAAGAGGGCACGTACTTGAAGGAAGAGAGCCATACTTGGGCATAGGTCTTCGGACTTCAAGTCCAGTGTTTGTTTGAAGACTCCCAAGTTCAGAAGTTCAATATATGTTAGTGTTGTTTTTTAAATCTAGTGTTATAAAGGTAGGAAACTAAAACATGGGAGTTGGTAGCAAGCGTATATGGAGTGCACATTTCTCAGGAACTGAAACAAAGGTATGTATCTCACTGAGAAAGGCAGCAGATTTGTTTCAAATGCAAAGGTGTCATGAAAAGTGAACCTTCAATTTGGTGAAGTTGTAGAGAAACTGGAATTCTCATACATTGTTGATGTGGATGGAAAATAGTACTAGTACAACTATGTTGGAAAACCCTTGGGAAGTTCCTCAAAAATTAAACATACACCAACCATACAACCTAGCCACTTCATTTCCAAGTGTTTACCAACAGAAATGGAAGCATGTGTCAATACAGGTATTTGCACAAGGTTGTTCATAGCAACTTCATTCATGATCACCAAAACCTGAAACAACCCAAGTGTCCATCAGCAGGTGAGTTGATAATCAAATTGTGCTATATCCATACAACAGAGTACTGTTCAACGATACAAGGAACAAACTATTGTTACGTGCAACAACATGGATGGGTTTCAAGAATAATTATACCAAGTAAAAGAATCCAGACCGCCCTCCCCAAAAAAGTACAGACTATGTAATTCCAACTATATAAAATATAAAATTCTAGAAAAGCATCTTGGAAGGTATATCTGTAGTTGCTGGGAATGAGGAGTGGGGTGGACTAAAAGGAGCAGGAGGAAATTTCGGGAGCTGTTCACTGTCTTGGTTTCTGGAATGTTATAACAAGACCTCAGCACAAACAGGGAAGAAAGAGAAATGAAATTCTCGGCTATCCTAGTGAAAGTAACCATGACTGCACTTTTTTCAGCTACTCAATAATATAAGCCAAAAAACTGTTTGTTCTTGACTAGGTTAGTTAAGTGATCTGTGACTAAGTTCTGCTGCTGCCTTCTAGAGATTACATTTCCTTTATCCCCTGCCTCTCTTCCTGCCTTCCTTAACTTTCCCTTCTTTATTTCAAAACTTCTACTACAAAAAGTACATAAATAATTGAAAATATTTAAATAAATGCAGTTTTGATATCTTTTCAAACACTAGAATTTGAGTGTGTTTTTCTCTCTCTTTCTTTTAAGGGGTCAGTGTGTGCAATGGAAAAACGCTTTCAAGCCGGAGAGACTTGTTAATTTTAATCACAAGAGCTATATACTTCAAAGTTGCAAAGAAACTAGATCTTAAATGTTCTCACCACAGAAAAAGAAATGATAATTATGGGACATGACGTGTTAGCTAATGCTGTGGTGGTAATCACATCGCAATAAAGAAATGTATCAAATGAACATGTTGTGTTGATTACATTTACATGTACACATTGTTTTATGTCAATTACATCTCAATATGTTTTAAAAAGTCAGAGAGACATGGATTTGAATGCCAGTTTGGCCACTGACTGGCCTTGGACCTTGGCATTAGTCAGTTAACTTCCCTGGTCCTCAGTTTCTCACATGTAACATAAAGAGAGTAGCTGTATCTCAAGGGTCATTTTGAAGACTGGATATAACTATCTACTGTGGTTTTCAGGAACTAATTTTCTTGCTGTCATACATTGCACATCAAGCCTTTGAGCTCAGGCACTGTCTATGCACATCTATTGTGTCAACCCCTACAGAAGTGCACCCCGTAATGAGGGCTATGAGAGTTCTTCACAGAACAGGACAGATGGTGCATGTAAAATAATGAACTCACCTTTCCCTGCATCTTGGGCTGATGTGTTCCCTCTGCTTTAACTGTGTGTAGTGCACCTGGTGGACATTTGGAACGTCATAGAAGCATTGCGGGAAAATGCTCTGAACAACCTGGACCCGAACATAGAACTCAGTGTAGCTCGCTTGGAGGCGGTGCTGTCCACCATTTTCTACCAGCTCAACAAACGGATGCCAACCACTCACCAAATCCAGGTGGAGCAGTCCATCAGCCTCCTGCTTAACTTCCTGCTGGCAGCCTTCGATCCGTAAGCTCTCTCTGAGTACCTGTTCTTCTCCACATGTTTGGTCTCTCCTTCCTCTTGTCCTTCTGGTCTTTCTTCCAAATAATTTTGTGCAAGTAACTAACCACCTCTTTTTTTCTTGACCAGATACTTACCTCAACTAAGGAGCTCTGTGTTTAACGTCAATTTTAAATGCTATGGAGAAAAACTAGAGAGCAAAATAGTACCATAGGAAGTTGAGGACAATTATATTCTCTACGCTGACCTTTATTTAACTCATTCCATGCTTCCTAGAAGCTGTGCTTTCTGAATGTGTTGCATAATGGCATGTCTACGGAGCAGTTAATGAAGCATTAAGTGGGAGGATGTTTTTAACTCTCTTCTTTGCAGATTCTCTAAGACACGGTTTCTGAGGTGTCATGAGAAGACCCTAGAGCAAAGAGAGAGAAACTGACAAGGGTTCCTTGACCAGCCTATCCTAGAATCAGAGGATTTCAGAGCTGGCTGAAGTATTAAAGACTGTTCTTCCAAATCTCTCATTTTACAGATGAAGGACCTGAAGCACATAGAGACTGTGGCTTGTCCAGTGTCTCTCTCTGGTTAGTGGCAGAGTAGGGATTTAGGTATTCTGCTAAGATTTATTTTCCAAGGCATATGTGACAGCCTTGTGACACGTAAAAACTCCCCGGAATTACTTTATCAGCCTAAGATTTCAAAAGGTCTTTTGCTGATAGCCTCTAGTCTAGATATAGTATCAACATCTCCACTTTCACTACTGGTTTTGAATATTAAAAAGGAAAATTGCTAATTTGACCTTTCAGCAATCGCATTTTAAGGCTCTCGAAAGATTTTGCTTGGTCTCATTGTCTGTCCAATGCTTGGGAATATTGAAGCCCGGCACTGGAGAAGTTCCAGCCTGCCCAATGTTATTATGCTACTCACAAGAGTTACCAGCTGTCACTTTACAACCTATAATGGTAACAGAATTATTCATGCTCGGTTTGAGCAGTATAGATTATTGTCTTGGGATGTTTATATTTTGAGCAATTCTCGAGTTGAAACAAACAGTTCTAAAACAAGCAGTCCAGCTTGATAGATCCCATGCTTAGCCTCTGCAGACTTCGGAACTGATGTACTGCTCTAGCCTAATCACTATGGTAACCAGGCAAGAGGCAGATAGGGGAGGCTATAGTTCCACATGACAGGGGACAGACTAGAACTAGGCTATGTAATTGCTCTAAGGGCATGTCCATCCTGTCCTCTTGACAAGAGAATGGAAGCTTCCAGACTTGCCCCCAACGTCTTCAGGGCACTTATTTGTTATAAGTGGAACAATGATAAATATAAAAAGAGAAATATAATTCTTATCAAAGCTTTGAATATTCCTGAAGGATTTATAAGGGCTCAAAGGTAAAAAATAATTTGTATCCATTCTGTAAGTATAGAAATGGGGCCAAACTAACAATAAGGAAAAGGGACTTTATGAAATAGATGAGAGATATCATATATACATATCTTATATTTTATATGCTGTAATATACTATACCTCAGTATTTCTCATGTTATGAGAAATGTACAGAGACTTAGGTTTTTCATTTGTTTGGAAATATTGGGAAGGTCACTTTGAAAAAATGGGCTGTATATATTCTGTAAACAGCCACTGATAATTATTTCAAGTTTGATGAATGCTAAGCTTATGGACTATCCTAAGGTAAGGAGCCATTGACATGAATATTCAAATGGAATATTTGTTTGGTTCTCACTCCTCTTATGGATAAAAAGGGCCCTGATGTATACTTCCAGTAATCTCATTGTAACAGATTTTCTAAAACATCCACATTGAGAAATCTCATTTTACAGAGATTAGACACATCCATATAGAGACCCCAGTCTATAGACGCTTCTGCCCTCTCTCTTGGCATAGCAAATGAGTATAGGCAGTTCTGCTGACACTCACATTTCCATCTGATGGCTTTTGAAATTCTAGACGATGTGAGATGTGTGCCATAAGGAAGAATCACTAACTGGGAAGAGAATATAACCAGAAATATTCACTTAGAAGGGTATGTTAGAAGAGAAACTTAAGAATGAATGTTCAATTCAATTTCTTATAATAGTCAACTCCTATTTCTCCACAGAAATCCAGTATGGAAATCTGATGTCGCTTCCTACCACCTATCCCACAATAGAACCCAAGGGTTTAAGGGAGCCTTCTGCATGTTGGTAGATTTGAATGAGCCCTAGTACATCAAAGATATGTTGTTGCTATTATAGAATCACTGAAGCATTTGGGAGCTTTTCTCCCATTTGCTGTAATTTAAATGAACACACAAAAACCGGAGGGAGGGATCTAAAATAAAAATTAAAAACCGGCATTCTAAAGAGGTCATCTATATCTTTTTTAAAAAGGAAAGACTGTATAGTGATTTAAATTCATGAAGAGTGAGAATAAGAACTTGCATTCAGAGAAACTTGGTCATTGTTTTAGTAGTGCCTTAAAATTCACCAGACCCAGTAAGGCGGAGTCCGCCATGACAAGGGTACCTTGAAACGAGGTTCAAAGCTCACTGCACTTGGCTGGCCCTGAGAGTGGGACTTACCTTCTCACAGCACACTTCCCTAAAAATAGCCTTCCTTCCTTCTCTACCCAAAGAAACACCTGGGTCTCAGTTCTTACGTGGGCATGCTTACTGTAGACCACAGTCAGTCTCCTGATTGCAAGGTGTCTCCACCAAGTCAGCCTCTTAGGAAGGAGAGAGTGCATAGCTACGTATTCAGGATGATTCCAGAATGTTAGGAGCTAGCATTTATGCCCGGTGGCTCTACCTACACTTGCCATTCTGTCTCTGAGTAGTCTAGAGGACTATTCTTCTTCAGTCTAGAAGATTTTGTTCTTCTGACTTTCCTTCTAAAAATGGCTGTATTTAGTAAGAGTCAAGCTGTCATCAATTACCAACCAACTGCTAAGCAGATCTGTTCACCCCAGATGCTGTCTTCTCCAGGTTCCCTAGGAAAATGGATGGGTACACCTGGGAAGAGTAGGACAAGAGGTCTCAGAATCAGGGAGCAGCAGCTGAGAAGGAAGAAGGATATTAGGAAACAGCCCAAGCCAGTCTCTCCATCTCATCTCTCTCTTCTGCACACCCTGGGAATGAGCCTGCGGCCTTCCCTTATTTGCTAACCACCTGGCAGCAGCTTTTTATCTCACCATTACTATTATTTTTTAAGGGATAGAATAATACCATTGTTTATTAACATATAATGTATTATTTGCTTCAGTCTTACATAATTCATAGCACTCACCATAGCATATACCCTCCCCAATGTCTATAACCCAGCCATCCTATCCATCCCCCCCAACCCTCAGCGACCCTCAGTTTGTTTCTTAAGATTAAGAGTTTCTTATGGTTTGTTTCTCTCCCCAGTTCCATCTTGTTTTATCTTTTCCCTCCCTACGCCCCACAGCCCCCTGCCTTGCCTCTCAAATTCCTTGTATCAGAGATATCATATGAAAATTGTCTTTCTCTGATTGACTTATTTCACTCAGCATAATACCCTCCAGTTCCATCCACATCATTGCAAATGGCCGGATTTCATTCTTTTGATGGCTGCATAGTATTTGTGTGTGTGTGTGTGTGTGTGTGTGTGTGTGTGTGTGTGTGTGTGTGTCACATCTTCTTTATCCATCTATCTGTTGATGGACATGTAGGTTCTTTCCATAGTCTGGCTGTTATGAACATTGCTGCTATAAACATTCAGGTACATGTGTCCCTTAAGATTTGTATCTTTACCCCCCATTTGTATCTTTAGAGTAAATACCCAGTAATGCAATTGCTGGGCTGTTACTCTTATTTTTAAGGAAAGTGAGAGTAACGAGAGAAAAACAACATGGCAGCAAGTTATAAGATGACAATTTTTTTTTCAACAGCTTTATGGAGGGATAATCGTGACCTTAAGATTAATTCTTAGAAGTCTATAATGGCCTTTTGGAGGGGTTTCACAGACTGATCCACTGGGAGGCCCTTCCCCTCATTGCTGAGCTGACTCCCCTGCCCCAGCCTCACGGTTCCTTACACATGAGTCTGCTTTTCCCTTATGGTGCGTATCTTACTGTGTGTATGACTGTCTTCCACAAGCTACTGTACACTGGGGCCATGTCTTTTTACATGCACAGCCCCTGAGACAATATCCAGCTCAGAATGAATCTGTGAATGAATGAATGAATGAATGAAGATTAATGATTGACTTTTCTTAGCTCATCACACTGATTTCATTCTTTTTCTGAAATCAAGTCCTCCCAAATCTCTAGTATCTTACTCACTTACTAGTGAGTCCAAGTTTGCTCTGACACCTAGGTACATAACCTCTACTTTTATTTCTGCTCCACAAGAGAAGAAAATCAGACGTCTAGGGCTACTAATGTGGGGGTATCCTATTTTCACGAAAACCTTCGCTGTAGTTCTCTTACTGTCTTCTTACTCCCCTGGGACACCAATAGCTTCAGCCTGTTGCTTCATCTCATTTCAATTCTCTAGAATCTTCCTTCTTAGGGAAGTTTCTCCTCAGGTAGGTTATGTGACAGTGGCCTTGTTTTTAGCAAGTATTGTTTTCACATATATTCAGTCATATGAATATCACAGTAGGACAATGATAAATATTAAAAGGAACAGTGATGTTCCTATGATGTCAAGCTGTATTGTTAATGCCACTTCTCCAATGATAGTAATAATATACTGATTGTAATAAGAGCTAATATGTTGTCAGCATTTCCTGTGTGCCAACCATCCTCCCGGTTTGACACGGTGTGATTACAGGGAGGTGAAACAATGTGCAGGTCATAGAGCTTCATCCTAGACGAGGTGAGTGGGGAAAAAAATCCTTTGTTTCAGGCATCAGGGTACATTCAGCTCTATTCGTGTTTTCTGTTTCTTTTTTTTTTTAATGAGAATTAATATACATTTTCCCCCCAGACCTACGCTGCTTTTTCAGGATATTTTTATTAGGCTCACATTCCTCACCTTTCTGTATTCAGACAATTTGATAGAGCCTATATGAAGGAAATTGTTGGACTTACCTCATATTACATTGTAGATTTCAAGTTGGCTTCATGACAGTCATTCAGAGCTCCAAATCTATCTTATAATACTCTTTTATTTTTTTAAAGATTTTATTTATTTATTTGACAGAAAGTGAGAGAGGGAACACAAGCAGGGGGAGTGAGAGAGGGAGAAGCAGGCTTCCCGCCCAGCAGGGAGCCCTATGCGGTACTCGATGCGGTACTCGATGCGGGGCTCGATGCGGGGCTCGATGCGGGGCTCGATGCGGGGCTCGATCCTGGGTCTCCAGTATCATGACCTGAGCCGAAGGCAGTTGCTCAACCAACTGAGCCACCCAGGCGCCCCTATCTTATAATACTCTTTCACCAAGAGTACAAAATCCTGGTACTTTGCTCTCTGCTTGACTAATCGCACCTGGCTGAGCCATTTGAACGTCCATTCGCACTGCTGAGCCCCCTGCCCCAGCCCCCGCGCAATGAAAGGTACAGCGACGCTATTTCAGATGGGTGCATATAGAATATTCTGAACTCCGCCAAAACTCTCTGCCTTTTGAGTTTTAAAAATGGTTTTGATGTTTAATACATGATAATGACAAAAGTACGCGGTCCTTTCTCAGTGCACCAATGGAATGTATCTTTCACATTTGAGGCTGTGAGGATGTGTGAGAGCAAAGAAAAAAGAGAAGAGGTCTATAAAACCAAATGTTTTTCTCTTTTCTTTTTACTATCTATATGGCTAAAACTAGGTAATTAACATAGTGTTTGCCTGATGATTTTTTTTTTTTTACTTCATCTTAAGTTCAAGATTTCTACTTTCCACAGAATATTCTCCTCTGATCACTAAAATTTTGTTATAGTAGAAAAGATTTTGTTCTAAGATTCCTACATGTTGCTAAAATAAGATCTCTTTTCAAAGAAGTTTCACAGTTGTAGATAAAATGAACAGTGTTAATGACACTCACCTTTATGTCAGACTTAGACTTGGTGTGAGGGGCAAATGGAATTTCATAGGGTAAAATTCTGGCCACTTCCATTCTGGGGAAACTCCTGAAACTCACAGGGCCAGGTATTATGAGGAATTATTTTCCCAGATGTTTTGCTAACATGATGGGGAGCCCAAAGAGATACCACAGCCCACTGAGGGACTTCTGTCTGTTCCCATGTTAACTTCTCACTCAATATACAAGAGTAATTATGTATATGATCACTTCAAAAATCAAGGTATCACATGAGTGCACAATCTAAGGTTAAGGACAGCAAGGTCAAGTTTTGTAATTTCACCCACACACTTAGCATTTCTCAATATAAAACTTAAGTGGTTGATCAAAATTGCTTTCCACGTGTACATTCATTAGTTTAATTAACATGTACTAAGAGCTTGCTCTGTGCTAAGTGCCTCGCACAATAGGCTGGGGATGAAAGACAAGAAAGGTGAGATCCTAGCCTTTTAAAATGTGTATTAAAATTAACTGGTTTTGACTCTTTTTCTCCAGTAGACTATGAGCCAACTAGGGGTAGGAGCCATATCTTATTCATTTTTATATCCCCAACCTGCAAGGCATTGTCAGTAAATATCTGTTGAGTGACAAAATCAGTGATCCACATGAACAAAATATTCCCAAATAAAGACATGAGTTATGATAGAGGCATGTTGTGAAATCCAGAGGAGGTTACAATTTTCTCAGTTAATTAAGCCACCAAAATGTGTGGGAAAGAGCAGTTTGAGTTCTGTGCTCATCAAAATGCTTACCAAATGTTTTTGTGAAATGTGTTGGTATAAGAAGGCTTCTCATTTTAGTACTCTTAAATAGAAAAATAATTCCTCCAGCCTGTTCCAAAAAGAATCAGTCAGGATTCAAATCTCATTCTTAAGGACTGAAAATTTATCATGGGATTCCATCATTTCAAACAGGAAACTTCGCTTGGCAACTTGGAGAAAATTTGCATTCTGTCTGGAATTCAGCCTAGCCTCTCAGACCTATCAATATCAATTTGCTGTTTTCCCTTCTTGTCAAAACCAGATTTCCCTCGCAGACAACTTTTCCTTGAAACCAGTACCTTCTTAGTTCAAAGAAATCAGTTTGTTCTTTGTGAAGTCATGAAAAAAGCCCAGGGTAATGTAGTTTACTCACTTTTTATTATGACGAGTCAAACTTTAAAGTAATTTATGTCTATGTTTTTAAGACAGAGATTCTACCGTCCTTTGCATGTATTTTAACCAAAGGTGAGTGCTTTCTGGTTTCTATTTTTAATCAGTCACCTCTTAGGAAAATTTGAAAATTTTCAGAGTGAGAAAACAAAGTATAAGGAAAATAAAAGATTTAAGGAAACATTGACTTTTTTTAATTAACATATAATGTATTTTTTTTCCCAGAGGTATAGGTCTGTGAATCATCAGTCTTACACAACTCATAGCACTCACCATAGCACATACCCTCCCCAATGTCCATAACCCAGCCAACCCCCCAGCAGCCCTCAGTTTGTTTAAGAGTCTCTTATGGTTTGTCTCTCTCCCTGGTCCCATCTTGTTTCATTTTTCCCTCCCTTCTCCCCATGAACCCCCACCCTGACTCTCAAATTCCTCATATCAGAGAAATCATATGATAATTGTCTTTCCCTAATTGACTTATTTTGTTCAGCATAATACCTTCTGCTTTCATCTATGTCATTGCAAATGGCTAGATTTCATTTTTGGTGGCTGCATAATATTCCATTTTATATATTTACCACATCTTCTTTATCCATTCATCTGTTGATGGAAATCTAGGTTCTTTCCATAGTTTGGCTATTATAGACATTGCTGCTATAAACATTCATGTACACATGCCCCTTCGGATCACTACATTTGTATCTTTAGGGTAAATACCCAGTAGTGTGAGTGCTAGGTTGTAGGGTAGCCCTATTTTCAACTTTTTGAGGAACCTCCATACTGTTTTCCAGAGTGGCTGCACCAGCTTGCATTCCCATCAACACTGTAGGAGGGCTCCTCTTTCTCTGCATCCTTGCCAACACCTGTCGTTTCCTGACTGGTTAATTTTAGCCATTCTGACTGGTGTGAGGTGGTATCTCACTGTGGTTTTGATTTGTATTTCCCTGAAGCTCAGTGATGTTGAGCACTTGAAGACATTGACTTATAAAGCAATTTCAGTTTGTACTTTTGCTAATTTTTTTGTCTTAAATACCCTTTATGGTATTAAATTATATACTGGTATAACAATTTAACTGAGTAGTTTTTGACCTCAAGCTAGACCAGGAAAGTAAAGTTTGCATTGGCAAGAACTTCAGGATAACTGGCCTAAAAAATAGAATATATTCCATTTTGCCAAAACCCAAATAGTGAAAAAAAAAAAAAAAAGAGGAAAGCCATGGATAATGCATTGTGTTCTTGCTCTACACTGAAAGGGAAAATATTAAAATAAATACAATTTTTAAACAAAAGAAATGATAAGGTGCCTAGGTGGCTCAGTGGGTTAAAGCCTCTGCCTTCGGCTCAGGTCATGATCTCAGGATCCTGGGATCAAGGCCTGCTCAGGCTATCTGCTCAGCAGGGAGTCTGCTTCCTCCTCTTTCTCTGCCTGCCTCTCTGCCTACTTGTGATGGCTCTCTCTGTCAAATAAATTAATTAATTAATTAACAAAATCTTCTAAAAAAAAGGAAAATAAAAAAATATAGGCTAACAGTAAATTTCATTTTAAATTTCTCACTGTGCCTCTTACACTCCTGAGGTATCAATTACTCTAGCAATTTATGTTGACAAAGAACAACTCATGTGATTGCATCATTGATTCTAAGGCCCCACCCACCCCAGAAGTGGATGGTCCTGATGTATATTCCGTCTACTGCACGCTGTATTCTCAAACACAGCTGGCTCTGCGCCATCTGTCTTTAGGTGACGCTCACAACTGCACATGAACTTGGAGATGTGCTGCCATAGCGTTTCATAAAAACAAGACAAGAGCATAGACTTTTTCTAGCTCTCTTCCTGGGGTTGCTGTTCCAAGGCTGATTGGCCTGCAGCATTAAGAACAATCTATGCTTTTCATCCTCAGCACGCTTTGGCCAGTCCGCTTCCAGAGTTGTGGCCGACGGCCAACGTTCCATATGTGCAGTGTGACTGCTTTACTCCTAGAGGCATTGCATGTGCAGACTCATTTTGGAACAATGTGTCACTTTCCTGCCCATTTGCACAAGACTCCTGGGAGCTTCCTGTTATCCATTCTCAGGAACTTGACTTTCCTTCCACTCCCTAGATACTTAAGGGATTTCCCAAACTGTTCATAAATCAAACGGTGGCGGTCAGGGATGATTCCCAAAGAGCACAACTTTTGTACCTCTCCTCTTAGAATGTCCAAGTGTCTCCATACTCCTTGCTTCCCTTGTTAATGCCACTTATTTTTATCACCAAAAAAAAAAGGGAGGAACCCTGATGCCAAGATGACCGTAATGGCCTTTATATATGGAATCTTGTGAAAGGCCTTTAGAAAATATTTCTCCTCATCTCCCACCCTTCTTCATCCGGTTATATCTACTGAAGATGTTCTTTAAAAAGATTCACGCGTATTTAAGTCCTCATTGTCCCCCTTTTCCATTGTGGAGTCATTCATCTCCACTCACTCCTTAAATTCCTTCAAGGTTTATCCAGTATCAAGGCTGAGCGAGGTCTAACCTCACCCAGCAGTAGTGTGCTTCCCAAGATCTACATTCCTGCATACCACCTGAATCCTTCTTAGTGACAAGGGTCACCTTTGCAATCTGGCACGCTGGCTTGCATAACAATACATTCCAGTGGCCTAATTTCACCCTTGAATTCCTACAAAACTCTCATTGAGCTGCCCTCCACTTCGTGGTTTATCTAGATTTATTATGTCTATTTGGCAGAATAGCTCTGATACAACCACTCCTCGATGTAATAGCATTAATCTTGCATTTCCAAGAACAATACAGAACTTGTAATTTCCCTATGATCTTCTTCATTAAAAGCTAAGGTTTAAGAATTCATCCGTGAGCTATCATCGTTTCATCCTGTAGAGAACTCTTTATGCCAGCATTATCTGTGCTCTATCCTCTTTTGTGAGTAAAATTGTTCTCTCCAATTCCTTGAAAGAAACTTGTATTGCTCATAAAGTCTCACATATAAAGTTCCTCAATTTCTTTGAGTTATGAAGACTGTTTTATCACTTTATTTTTTTCCCTATTCTCATAATTTGAACCATGTTTCAGCTGAGGAAAGGGAACTAATTATTTCCTAAAATAAAGTTTTTGATACTTCTGGTTATCCATGCAATTGGGAATACAGTGCACCTGGAATAATTCTGAATGAGGTTTTTTACAAAATCATTGCATTTTTCTTATAGCTACCTGCTCTAAAATTAGCAAACAACTAAATGAATAGTCATTCAAAATTCTAGAGGCATCTGTTATAAGGATTAGGAGTCATTAATTAACATAAGAAGTATACTGTTCACTAATTCTGGGGAAGACTAAGTGGGAGGCACTAGCAATTCAACTGATTGAGAAGATATGGCCTCTGTCCCCATGGATCTCACACTGTGGAGTCACGTTACATGCAGACGTGTAAATAAACAAATTAAGGTCACTCAGTGAGATAGGTGCCAAATAGTAGGTAAAAGTGGAGGAGAGAGCATTTGCCTGTACTTTTCAGAGCCAGGTGAGTGATGGTGTTGAGCCGAGTCTTGGTGATTAGGTGGGAGAGAGAGTCCTGGGCAAAGGAAGGGCAGGGGCATTAGAGTCGAATCTGTGCTGTGAGTGGTACAAGCAGAGAGATCATTTAAGAAGTAACTACAGTGTTCATGCAAGAGCTGAAGGCAGAGCTGCAAGAGCTGAGGAGGCAATGGCAGTTCAAATGGAAAGCAGGGAGTGGGTTTAATATACAGTTAAGAGGTATATTTGAGTCGCTTAGGCATTTATTCAGGTGGTGGGGAATTAAGGAAGAGAACAAAGTAAAGTTAAGGGTAACCCCTTCCCTGGGATTCATTTTTGGGTAACAAGGTACATGGTGAGTCTGATAACCAGAAGCAGGTTAGTAGTGGGTTGGTCTGAGTATGATGGGAGGGCTTTGTAAAGATGATGAGTTCTACTTTGAACATACCTGGCTTGAAATGAGGTATCCAAGGGAAGATTATTTCTAATAAATAAGTATATAGATCTGGTGCTTAAGTTTAGAAATATAAATGGGAAAGGCACTAGGGCTCAGTCACTTTTGCATTCTGGCTGGCTGTATTTGAGGTCCTGTGCTGAGTATGACAGCAACAAGGGTGAATAACAAATGATCTGTCTCTCGAGTCCAGTAATGACAGAGGCACAATTATTTATTATATCTTATTCTCCTAATATGTCATATATGTGGACCTTATTCATATAAGTGACTTATTCTATATACTAAACCCTTGGCAATACTGAACTTTCTTACCTTTCAGCCACGTTATTATTTTGAATAACTCCTTTGATCATTTTTTTTAAAGATTTTATTTATTTGACAGAGAGAAACACAGCTAGAAAGGGAACACAAGCAGAGGGACTGAGAGAGGGAGAAGCAGGCTTCCCGCCAAGCGGGAATCCTGATGTGGGGCTCGATCCCGGGTCTCCAGGATCATGACCTGAGCCAAAAGCAGCGGCTCAACCAACTCAGCCACCCAGGCGCCCCTCCTTTGATCATTCATTCTTAAGAGTAACAACTATCAAAGAAATGAATTACTAATGGGATACACTGATTCCAAGGATACAAGAATAAACAGTTTATCCCAGCTGGAAAATCATTTAGCTAAAATATTATACTTGTTACAGTGTGCCCTTTATAACCCATTATATCACATTTTGTGAAGGACAAGTTAGTTATACTTCCTGAATCAATGAAGATTTGGCAGATCTGGTGTTATTTACGTAGACGGAGCGCTAACAGAGCTCTTACTTTTTGCCCCTTTAAAATATCAACTCTCTGAAAAGTAAATGTATTGCATACACAGTCAGCTTGTGGGTAGGAAATAATGGGTGAAGAAAAGTGTAATGAAAATTCCCCATAGTTACTCTAGCAAAATTAAAGAATTCTCTAACCCCCCAAAAATTTTTTTTCTGAAACCTTGTTTAAATAATTTAGAGACTGTGGACTCATCATGCATAAAATTGTTTTACGAAGCCCAGAGTGAAAATCATATTCTGTGATTGTGATCCGTGCTCTAGCTGCCAGTTCATCCCTTGAGCAAATGATATACACAAAGAATAACTTGAAGATTCCGTCTCTCTCTTGAAAAAAGGAAATATCGAATAGACAGATTTTCAGAAATTCATGTTGAATTGTATTCATGGTCTTTTTGAAAATGGATATGTTCACATAATGTATGCAGCTACAGATTTCTACAGGACAGAGAATGTCAGACCTCATTACTGGAATTTCTCCAAATGACATCTTTTTTTTTTTTTTTTGCCTCTCTTATCATTAAACAGGGAAGGCCATGGTAAAATTTCGGTGTTTGCTGTCAAAATGGCTTTAGCCACGTTGTGTGGAGGGAAGATCATGGACAAATTAAGATGTAAGTTATTCTCGGTGTCTCTCTTTGCTCATCCCTCCCATGGACCACATTTTCCTTTCCCCATTTCTCCCGTGTCTGGCTGCCCATTTTACTTTCCTCATTCTATGAGAGTTGTTTGAATTATAATCTTCATGGATCTTTGGATTTTATCACAGAAATATTTTCATATTAGAAAAATGTTAATGATATGAAGGTTTTCCTTTTACTTATGGATTATATTATTAGTTATAAGCAGTTGAGTGTCACCAACTAGACTTCTATAATATTAAAATAAGATGTATATCCTTTCAAGTTCATTGCACTATACTGCCTTACAGGCATACATCCAACTTCACAGGGACATGAAGGCAACCTTCCTGTTTTAGGTAATGTAAAGCCAAAGCTCCTGGCACATTTCTTAGCCAGTGCTGTTCAAATCACTAGGAATTCCAAAGGTTCCCAAGTAGTCATTGCCAGGGTGTAGGCATAAGAATTGCACAGAAACACTACAGACTGAGAATTAACTGGATTCCAATAAAAACATGATAGCTAAGATGCATTGAATGATTGTGGGCCCTTTTATGTACATTTTGTCACCAAATGTGTTATTTCTTTAACCAAGAAAACACAAGAGTTTCATTTGTCTTAGGTAAAGAAGCTGAGACTAAGAAAGCTAGAATAAAGTAAGTCGTATAGAAGTGGTCCCGGAACCTGACTTTTTTTTCCTCTACATCAGTGATTCTGAATCCTTGAGATATATAGGATCGCCTGGAGGGCTTTTGAAACCATAGATTTCTGGGTCCCACTCCCAGCGTTTTTGTTTCAGAAGACCTAGGGTGAGGGTAGGGAGAAAGAATTTTTATTTCCAACTATTTTTAAATGATGTATATGCTGCTGTTTAAAGGAAAAATTTCCACTTACCCCTTTCCCTTACCTTAAATATGATGTGTTTGGTTTATAATGCTGTGTGGGAAAGAGCACTGTCATAAGAATCAAGAACCCCAGCTTGTAAGCCCAGCTATGTGACTAATTTCCTGAGTTATTCTGTGGAAGGTATGCTACTTCCTTAGTCTTTGCCTTCCATCTTTATCCCAAACTTGGGGATTTTGTTAGCTACCCAGAGGTCCCTCACAGCTCTACTCATCCGTGACTCACAGCCTCCAGGCACTTTTCTCACCTGCTGCCTGTCGGCTTCAGAGTGTAATCTCTTTCTTCTTGATGCAGGAATAGGGGGAAAATGAACAAAGATACAGGGAGGGGAGAAAAAAAAAAAAAAAAAAAACCTCTTTGTTCCTCTGGAATTTCCCCAGACATACTCCAAGACAGAGTCATGTCTTTGGACCAGTGGATAAGTGGAAGGCACATGGAAACCCCACAAGCACACGTCTCCTCTCGCTTTGGGAACCTCCTTCCGTGGACCAGCCAAACGCATTTCTGATTCGGAAGAATCCCATGCGGGCTTCATAAGGGAGACTTTAGTTTCTCTTTGGTGAGCCTGAAGGATACTTTAAAAATTAAAAACTATCTGCCTCAGTGCTTGAGTGAGGAAAAAAACTAAATTAGAGGGTGGTGGAACCAATGTCCTTTTTTAAAACATAGCTTCACTATAATCCATGCGGCATTTCCTGTAGGGTTAGGCAGGGGGGAGGAAGTTGAGCAAAACAAACCAGGGCAGCGGAGGCAACTCTGCAGGGCCTTGTCTGCTGCCCTCATGTCACAACTGGCCACTTATACTGAGGACATTAGATACATGGTTTGTTTTTAAGTCTTGAGAATCATTTCCAAATACTCAATGTTGCATTAATAGGGGCTGGATAATAGGATTTCATATTAAAATAAGTTTCAGGAAAACTGAGGGAATCAGTTTTCTGACCTTCCTGGGGGTCCTCGGAGCCTTTCATGAACCAAGCTAATTCTGTGCCATCAACGACCTTTCCATCTTTCCATCCAGTGTTTTCCATCTTTCCATTCAAGCTTCATTGGTGTCAGATTTTATCTCTCTCCTGGGAGAAGGGGTCTGGCAATCTCAGGAGTCACATCTCACTCTAGAGACCCCCAGCCTGTAAGAGTCACTGTAAGAGTCACTGTAAGAGTACACCAGTCACTGGTAACAAGAAAGGAATGCCCACGATCATTAGGAAGGAACCCACCTCCTGTCTCCTGGGCTGGGAAATGCCACTGCTTTCCCTTCTTAACCCAGGAAGAAATTTGGGGCCCATAAAGACCAGGGAATGGTTTTTATGTCAGCAAGGAACCATGTCTGCAGAGTTATAGAGCTCAAGATAACTCAGTTTCTGAGCAGATCTTTACCAACAGTCAACACCCTGGCAGATCTCTTGCGTGTCCAGGAATTCATAGCCAACAAGGTCACCGCTAGGCTGCTTTCTCCTCACCCCAGCCTTAGTGAGCAAAGCATGCTTGCTACCTAGTGGGTAGAGTAAACCCTCATCAGTGCTGAAAGAAGTTGACCAATGCATGAGTCTCCCTGGAAGCAGACCCTGTTCTCCAGCCTCAAAAATCAGTTTCATTGTCACAAACTCTGGAGAAGACCAGAAACAGATAATATGATCATGAGATATATCCCATTGCCCTCTCCCAGAGGAGTGGATCCAAATCACAACCTAATGTGTCCCAGCTCTCCCGCTGAGGAGTCACTCTTAGTTTACTGAATCCCAAGAAGGTGGTTTTCCTGGTTGCCTGGTAAGTTGTTCGGGAGCAATTTGACAAACACAATTTAACTGAAAGCACTTTGGTTGAAGAACTTTTCAAATGTTCATTAGTCAAAAATAAATATATTCAGTCACCAGTATTTCTAGTTTCAGTGATAATTGTTAACACACAAATATGGGCAAATCTGCCCACAGACAGCAGAGACTGACAGAGGAGTGGGAATGTGAGGATTTTCTCGGGTCTTCTTTTGCTGGCTGCTCTTACTGATAAAACAGGCAAAGTCATGATTTTCTGCATTGCTTTTGTACTAAGAAAAAGTAAGACGAACGGATATGGAATTTCTCGGTCTTGGAGGGTTTTGTTTTCTCTTCTTTCAGTCTCATTCACTTGAAGCCAATATGCCAGCTGTGCTTATTTGGCAATTTTTCTATTTTTGTGCATAAGAATGAGAGGTATTTAGTTTGTTCCAACTAGCTCCTTCATGTGGGAGAGGGCAGGGCGAGAGTCATTGCTGAAAATAAATTAGGAACTTTGGAAAGCAAAAAATGGAAGACAGAAAATTTTAAACTAAATTTTTCCAACTACTTTAAAATGCATGAGAAGGGACAACAACTCCGTGTTGCACCACACCACAATTTCCAGCCCTCAGGGCCGCCAGGGACCAATATGCAGGCTATTCATGCCGTAGCTCCAGCAGCGACCCCCCCTCCCCAGCAGTCAGAGGACACGGCGACCTAAACCAAGACTGACCTAATCAAATACCCTGTTTTGGTCAAATCGTTCTTGGTCCAGTTATAAGCTGTTACTGTAATGAGTCGGGACACCTGTTTATACTTCTTCCATAGGGCTCCCAGATAGTACTAAGGATCCGAAGAAATTCTGAGAACAGAGCTGCTAGCCTGGAATGCCAGGTGCTGTGCGGAGACTTCTGGGGAGGGCTGGTTTTGCTTATGAGACGAGCCTTTGTGGCAAACACCAGGGATTTGTTGAGTTTCTATAGCCGAACTTGTTGTTCTGTCTCCACACCTACCCCCAGGGTAATATTTCTAACTCACTGGCCTGCCTTAAATTTTTAGCATCTCCCACATCTCCTGGACACTACCTAAACTCCTGAGTAGAGGCTTAAAGCTCTTCAGACCTCTACCTCATCTCCCACCACGCCCTTGTGGGCATCCCAGCCCCCTGGCACAATGAACGCCTTGAAGAGCCTTGAGTGTATCATGTTTGTACATGCCTGTGCACACCCTGAAGCCTGACTAGCCCCTAACTGTCCTTTACGCTTGGCCTAGAAGTCCCCTCTGTCACCTATGAAAACCTAGAAGTCACCTGGTTAAGGACATCTTCCCTCACTCTGGAAGCTCTCTGTTCAAGCTCCTGCTGCAGCCCATGCACCCTACTGATCCGGTACTCACACCACCGTGTTAGGACTTAGGATGTCATAGGATGCATTCTGTAAGCATGTCTCTGTACCCCCCAGGGACTGGGACCTCCCAGAGGTCCAGAGCTATATCCTGTTACTGACCAATTCACAAAATTGGAATATGGCCAGGCAGTTAGGTAATATTAGGTAAAATGGGTGTGTCAATGTGAAATAGACCAAAGTGGATAACTACCATGTAACCCAGGGTAGACAAGTTGTGGCCTATGAGCTGAGACTAGCTTCCACATTTTTAAAGATTGTATAAAGTGCAAAGACGAGTGTGTGACAGAGACCATAGGTGGTGGTCTTTGAACCCAAAATATCACCACCTGGCCCTTTACGGAAAAAAAAGTTTGCTGCCCCTTGCTGTAGTCTCATCAAAGGATACACCCTTAGTCTTAGGAAAGACACACTGGCTGTGTTCAGAGGTAAAGGCCATGATATATGCAAATTAGTCTCAATTCAGAAAAAAATTGCATGTTTGCCACACATATATACACACAGACAGACACAGACAGATGATCGATAGATAGATACCAGAATGATAAAATGAAGAGAATAAAGGGTTCGTAGATGAATCTGGATAAAGGTTGTGTATGGGTGTTCTTTGTAGTACTCTTATTCCTGCAATTATTTTGTTAAATCTGATATTATTTTCAAATAAAATTTTGTTTTAATTCCTTTAAAAAAATAAATATAAAAAAGAAATATGTCCTCATTTTTCTGTGTATCTATTGCTTAGCACAGTTTTATACACTTTGTATGTGCTAAGTTAATTTTAGATGAACTAATCAATGAATATGCATTCTTTTAAAGTATCTCTCATTGCATGGTTGGAAAGACGGTGATGATTCAGCGTATGACTGGGAACATTATGGAACTATCCCCTAGGGAGGCAAAGCCTAAGCATATGAAGTAAATAACAGACAAAATATGATATGGAATTAATAGTAAAAATAGCTCACATTTATGTACTGTGTATTAAATGTCAAGCACTCTTCTGTATCCTTTACAACTGCATGTTTTTTACCTATTAACTACTTTAATTTTTGAAATACTTTCTATTTTATTACATACACATATATTACATATTATAAGCATATTACATATGTGTATTTCTATATTGTCTTATCCATATGTATATATGTATATATGTTCTTATATAACATGAAAGCCCAGAAGTAAGATACAAATATCATTTTGATAGCTTCCTTAGAGTCCCCTCATTTCTTTTGTAAAACCAGAATGGCCATTAACAGCCCCTCCCCTTTGATCCCAGTGACCTAGCCCTAGTTGGACGATTGCTTAGCAAAGCTCCATCAACACAGACAAGTTTAATATGAGTTTCAAGTTTGTGAAAGGTCAGTGTTGGTACTCCTTCAACTTTTGCTCTAGTTAGAATTGTTGTCTAAATTCTTTCTGTGAGAGATTTGAAAGGCCTATGCTACTTTTCAAGGTGTGTCCTGACTTAGAAAAGTCCTGGCTAGATCATCAGGATGACCCAATTATACTTCACCAACATGCCTAAAAACACACAAGATGGCAGCTCTGATAAGAAAGTCCCTTTACTTTTCCTGGGTTTCCTTTTCTCCTTTTTTATTGAAATTCTTATGTTTCTATATATGGGCTTACATAAGAGTTATTTTGCTGTTGGCACCTTTTTTCTTTTCTTTTCTTTTCTTTTTTTTTTTTGACCAGTTATGATAAAACATAAGAGATAAAATTCACCAAGTTAACAGTTGTGAAGGTGGATGAGAATAACATTGATTTTGTAGCTTAGGTAAAATTTCTTGAGCCTCATGATTGATAAACAATTTGAAACACAGTAGAAATCCTTTATAAATGGAGTATTTAAAGGAAATGAGAGTCCACTCACATCCTCAAAACATCCTCAAAACACATCCTCAAAACAAAATCCAGCCTGTAATATGCTTAACATCTGACTGCAGTGTCAAAGCCATGTCCCCAGATTGCATTTTGACCTTGAGACATTAAGCCCGAAATGAACAGAAGCAGCACATTGAATTTACAACAGTTTATCCCAACAGCTGTGCTGGCCTAGTTACAATCCAGCATGATGACCAACTGTATGCTAGCACATGCTTTCATTCCCATAGTGACTTCCACAGAAGAATTATAAAATACCTTGAGAAATTATGCCATTAATATTCACTAAGTGCCCATAGTGGCAGAAACTGAAGAACAGAGGTTCAGTGAAGACACAGACTGTGCAGGACTCTGACTTTACCTCATTGATCTTCCCCAAGGCCAGGCTTCCCCTGGCCTAGGTAAGTCAAAAGACCCTTCCCTGTAAATCACGTGCCTTCCACCTGGAATACGATCATCTATAGAAAGTTTTCTGCTTCTGTGGGAAGTTAATCAGGTGGTTTCATTAAATCCTTATCCCCATTGTGTCTTTCATTTTTCAGTATCTTAAACCAAAATTCAAAGATCCTGGTGGTAATACAGAGGGTAAATAGCTAGCTAGATCCATACATACACACCCCAATTTTACAGTAACTGTTCATTGTGTGTTTCAATGAGGTCAGCGTATGCCTCACGTATTTAAAAATTCTTTCCATTGAGTGATGTCTGAGCTTATAATTGACCTCCAAATAAAAATGCAATGCTCTTTGTCTTAGCAAAATATACAAATTTTACCCAAATTAATGCTCTGTTCCAGAATCAGCAACAAAAAGACACTAAAGACAACATTATCCCAGGAATATTTCAGCAGAACCATTAACTTCTGTGTTACTCTTTCAGAAAAAGTTACTTTTTCTGCTACAGTTTTTGTTACTTGCAGCAGGTGTGTCTCACTGAAACAGTGAGGAATGTCTTCATGTGATGAGTAAATATCTTTCCTTTTCCTTCCATCAGATATTTTCTCCATGATTTCTGACTCCAGCGGGGTGATGGTTTATGGACGATATGATCAGTTCCTGAGGGAAGTTCTCAAACTCCCCACAGCCGTGTTTGAAGGCCCTTCATTTGGTTACACAGAGCAGTCAGCAAGGTCCTGTTTCTCTCAACAGGTAGGAAAAAAGGGAAATGTGCCTCACAGAGTGGGTGTCCTTCGGTATGTTACCCCAAGTCACCACTCAGACTCCTCTTCATGAGAACCTGTAATATCTCCCGGCCTCTGACAGATGACCCCTAAGCCAGTAGCTCGGATCACCATCCCTGCAAAGTGATAATCAGCGGTGCTTCCTGAGTATGAGGGACACCATGCCCAGCTCTTTTCTTGCACGTCTGATTTAATCCTTACAATAACCCTCTACCCTCAGTATCATTGCTCTCATTGTCACTGCCCTATCAAAAAGGCTGAATTGTCACTCAGCCTCACAGGAAACACAAGTCTGAGCCAGCCCAGGCTGCACCGATGTGTAGCAAAGGAAGCAAGGAAGGGATCATATAGCATATGCCAAACATACGACAAACACGGCTGCCAGAGTCCCCCACGATGTGATACTTAGGGGTTCACAGTGATATGTCAACTGCAGGTGGAACAAGTTAGCCCAGAGAAGCTGTTGAGTCCTTGGGGCTTTCCGTGTTTGCATCTGCCTGGTCATGTGTGAAGTCTACACGTCCGGCACCATTCCCCAGCACAGTGCAGGGGTTGTTCACAAACCCATAAACTGAAGGTTTGCTTAAATTTTTTTAAAAATCCATACTAACCAAAAATATCCTCTGAGAGGATCCCTTACTTAAGAAATCAGTGCATAGCATTTAACTGCCCACATAGTAAACTTCATCAGTCTGTTTCCTTGTGACCTACAAGGTCAGAAGTGCCTTAGACGTCCCTGTGGGTCATGAATTGATGTAGAATCATAACGGTATCCATACAACTAGTAAGCGATGGGATACACTCCGTGTTGTCTCATCCAGAAGGCCTTTCTGACCCCTCGAACTCCCCCAGCCCCAGGCCGGCTTAGGTCCCTCATCCCTGCCCCCAACCGAAGCACATTCCTCTTTATACTTGTCCTTCAATTTGGTAACGTCAGAATGGTTCCATTCACCTAAGCCTCCTTCCAGAAAACTTCCTCACCCCACAGTTCTCATCTGTCCTCAAGTACTGCTGATTTCCCTTTCTACATGTTTCTCTGATCTCTGATCTCTACTGTATTAACCTCCATACTGGTCTCCCTACCTCTGGGCTTGTTTATTGGTACATTTGTACATTTGTTGGTGGTTTCCTTTACTCTTCAAAACCTTTGTATTTTTGTGTAGTCCCAATAGTTTGTTTTTGCTTGTGTTTCTCTTGATGACTATCTTTCTATTTTCATAGGACCTACATATTCAATAAGAATTATATATGATTTTGCCGCTGTTCAAAATTCCTTTTGAAATATCTTGTCGACTGTCCTAGTGAATAACTTTTTATATATCCTCAATGATGAGAACTTTATATATGTTAAAACCATAATAACATTTTTGGAAACTGCCAGAAGTGATTTTTAGCCAGTATGATGAATGATGAAAACAGATAAGATCATTTGAAGTATAAAAAGAGGTGACACAAATAAAAATAATAAGACCAGTTTATTTTTGTCTTTCATAAACTGGTTATCACAGCAGTTTGAATGATGACATTTTAAATTTGTTTGCATTGCTTCCTTGGAAAAAGTACAAGCCATTCCAAGTGATTATTTTGAAAGACAGTATTATTTCAGATGCTACAAATTGTGGTACCTTTTAAAAAAATGTTTCATTAGTTATACTTTATATAAAATATCTTTTAATAACAATGTTGCTATCAATCCTATAAAACTTAAGCTATTTAGTATTAGGAGGAAAAGCTAAAATTATGAGTAACTGCTGATATTGAAGCACACCAAAGTATTTTGTGAGCGAACGACAAAGATTAGTGTTAACACAGCTGCCTTGAAAAGGTACTATAGCTCTTCACCACTGATTTCTTGTCTAAAGATAAAAAACTACCCTTGGCTGTGTATTCTGTTCCATTGATCTGTTTTTGTGCCAGTACGATACTGTTTTGACTACTACAATTTTGTAGTATATCTTGAAATCTAGAATTATGACACATCCAGCTTTGTTTTTTGGTGTTTTGTTTTGCTTTTTCAAAATTGCTTTGGTTATTTGGGGTCTCTCATGGGGAACAAACAGACGGTTACCAGGGGGGAGTCCTGAGAGGATGGAGATTAAGAGTCCCCTCAGCTCAATGAGCACTGAGGAATGTATAGAATTGTTGAATCACTATATTGTACACCTGAAACTAATATAACATTGTAGATTAACATATTGGAATTAAAATAAAATTTAAAAACAAAACACAAAAAGAAAAAAAAAAAACCCTACCCCATCCACCTGATGTTATAATTCAAAATTTCCAAAATAGCAACTTTTGCATATAAACATGTCATTTTTGGTCATTCACCCTATTATAATATCATGTACTCCTCTAACTTCTTATTTTTTTGTCATTTTGAAGGAAACTTATAATACATTCCTTTTCTGCATTGGAAAGGACCAGGATAGTGTGAACAGATGCAGACTGAATTAAGAGGAAAAATCTATAAAGAGAAAAAGGATTTTCAAAAATATAAATGGTTCTTTCCTCACAGCAGAGGATTGCTTCCTCCTGACAGGACTCCCTCCTGATCTTGTAGGGCAGAGCCATTCAGATTAACCATGAAGTACGGAGGAGGACTTAGGGGAGTGGAGGGAGTTTGAAAGGGAAGCCGTTTTGCAGATGGGAAAGACCGCCTCTACGGGAATTGTGGCACGTGCTATGACACACAGTTGGGTCGAATTTTACAGAGCATGTCTACCCTTCATCCTTCTTCATCACTTTCATACTGTCCCTCATACACAAAAGCACCCCTCCCAGAACTATTGTTCTGCTGGCAAAATGGACTCAGCCTTCATGGAGATAACCCAGTCCTATGCGTGTGGAAGTGTCAAAAGCAACCAAAAGGTTTAAGGTCAGAACTGGTTCTTTAGCTATCAGAATATATTCTGTTTCTTTCTATGTTAGAGGTTCATTGAATGTCTTGTATCTTTCATCTCAAATGACACTTACATAACAGGTCAATTGAGATTATTCTGTGTTCTAAATTTTTGTGGGTTTTTTGGTGCAGAAAAAAGTCACCTTAAATGGTTTCCTGGACACGCTCATGTCCGACCCTCCCCCTCAGTGTCTCGTCTGGCTGCCCCTTCTGCATCGCCTGGCCAATGTGGAAAACGGTGAGTAGTCACTCCTGAGCTATGGCAGTCTTTAAAATTAGTAGGCTATCAAGTCTACAGTTTTAAACCAAAGTCATTTAGTACTTCTGAGTTTTGAAAGAACCTTTCTCCCTGTTCAGTAAGGACTTCAAGGTCCACTGCAAAATTAGGACTGTCGATTCCATACACTTATTAAATCTCACCATGAATCTCTCAGTCACAAGTCACGTGGGACTATAGACTTGCTATAGCAGCAGAAGAATCTCAATAATAAATACGACATTTTCCAGGATTATTTTGAGGTCTTAGCTTCCAGTATTGGCAGGCACTTGTCCAAGAATTGGTGGAAGAGATGGAGGGAAAAATTAGATTGTGGCCCCTTGCTAATCTTCAGTCATATGCGCCAGATGGAAGCTTTCAATGATTGTGGTCACATAAAGAATAACGTGACCAAAGGCAAGAATTGTTGTGAAATATCTCTAGCTCATAGCATGTACACAGTACTTGGATTTGATTATATGTTAGCTTCAAATCTCAAGCATTTTACCTTGCCTGCTTTATAATTCAAATTGTCTGTCAGAGAGAATTAAGTGTCTCTCAAACTGTCTGAATTGGAAGTATGTTCACATCATTTACACATCTCTTTGAGCCCTGTCCATCTATCTGTCTCTCAGGAAAGAAAAAAAAATGTTAAATAAAGGTAATGTCACTCATGAAAGAAGCCATTAGCCATGCCATTTTTTTTTTAACAAAATCATTCAGTTGTCTCATCCAATTTTCCTACTCTCCCTCATTCCCTTTCTTTTTTCTCCCTGTTTTCCATTTCTCTAACATCTGCTCTCCACCCAGTGGACAGTCAGTTCTGTTCATCCATTGTGCTTCTGAGTCTTCCAGTGAGCTGAGCTGGTTTCCTGGAGACAGGGAGTAGTTTAGGGGAAAGAAGAGTCAGTTTGGGTAATTTATATTCTCATAGTACAAGAGAGGGAAGTGGAGAGAAATTTGTGGTTAAAAGAAGACCTATCCTCCATCCCCTTTCGTTTTCTCCTCCTCCACATACATGATTGAAAAGGGTGGTGAGAATCCAGGAATAAACTTCATTCTCCTCTCAGCCAAAATCGACTATCCTCTGAAATCATGGCACACAGCAGAAAACACAGTTCCCATTAGGTTGCATTTTTCCTTATTCTCATTTTTTTTCTCCATTTCTTCCTGCCATAGTCTTCCATCCAGTTGAATGTTCCTACTGTCACAGCGAGAGTATGATGGGATTCCGCTACCGATGCCAGCAGTGTCACAATTACCAGCTCTGCCAGGACTGCTTCTGGAGGGGACATGCCGGCGGTTCCCATAGCAACCAGCACCAAATGAAAGAGTACACCTCATGGGTAAGGCAAGGTCCAGGCAACACTGACCCGCAGATGTGTGAGCGTCACTCAGAACACAGGGACCAGAAACAATGGCAGGAGAATTGAGGGGCAAACCTAACTTCTACTCTAGCGCGACTTCCTTCCCCCCTCCTCCCACCCTCCCCCTACCACCTTACTGGGACATCTTCATTGTGGCATCTGAACCCAGTGTCGTGCCCTAGGACTTAGAGTTTAGGAAGACTCACACTCTGTTACTGCTTGGGACGCAGACAGCTCAGTACTGGTTTAGATGACAACCAAACAAGCATTATTGGGACATAATCTCATTTTCACAGGAAGTTAAGTTTCTCTCCAAGTTTTGTTTCAGGTGTGGGAATTGCTTAAAATTGTCCTTAATTCCTTTTCCTTCTTCTGGAGCTCCGTTAAGTGCTTGGCTAGAGCGTAAAAGGAAAGATGTGTGAGCCTGTGGGCTTAGTGGTGCTGTTCCATTTCCTTTTCTGGAGGCCAGGAGGTTGTGGCTCTAGGAGCAAGTCATCCTTTCGTGACCTTGAGTGACCAGCTTGCCAGAGGCAGCCTGTGAGAGTCTGTCCACCTATGCCTGTGTGGGAGGAATCTGACTCGGTGAGCTCGGAGTTCAAGCGGTTTCATTTGCTGACCTAGGTCTCAGTCACGCTCAAAGATCGGTCCCCCGAGCTTGTTCCTGAGCTTCTGTAAAAGTATTGCTCTATGTCTATTTTGTAGGTGTACCATCAGGCCTGCCAATGACTCTTGGAGTAGTTCTTACACAAGAAAATGCAAACTTTTTATTGTTTTTTCTATATTTTATGTGTTTCAATTAACCTATAATCTTTACTTAAAGAGTAACTTATTGTTCTTTTTTTT
>PITA01012634.1:0-31792 GCA_004023965.1 Spilogale gracilis
TTAAGTGCTCTGAGAAGAAAAATTTAAGCAGATCAACCCATTAACACACAAACACCATGTTCTTTAAGACAGGTTAGCTTAAGCTTAAACTTGAGACATGTTAAGAAATAAGTCTTGCATTTCCAGTCAGATGTGTAACCTGTCAGACTTGGTAGCGATATGGTACTGTGCAGTGACTCGAAGCATCCCTAATAAAAGCATGTGACTTTCGCTGGTTTCTGGTAACAACACAGGGATGTTAAGATTTAAGTATGACTAAACACCAGGTCTTACCTACTCCACTAATGTGACATTTTAAAAAGGTAAAAATTCACTAGACTGATGAACATGTATGTGAGAGAAGAGAACCTCACGTGGATCATGGACCTGAAAAGTGGATGGGCGAGCAGTGCGCTGACCCAGAAGAATCCGGGAACCTATGCCTATGGCAGGATGGCCAAGAAGCAGCAACCCAGGAATCCCATGACCAGAGCTCCAAGAAGCTCCAGACATAACCTAATGAGCCAGGACAAGTGCCCATTCTAGATGAAAAAGGTACAGAACTGAATCCAGAACATTAATCCACAAATATTAACAATAGATATTACCAGATGGTACAAATATAAGGGAGTTTTAAAATGGATTTTTAGAAATGGTGTGTGTGTGTGTGTGTGTGTATATCCTTTAAATGAAAAGGAGAAAAAAAAAAGAAAGAGAAAATAGGAGGAAAGAGAAAAGAGAGGGAGAGGTGGGAAAAAGGAAGAAAGGGAGGGAGGAAAGAACGGGAACTGCCAGGAAGGAAGGTCTGATGGTCTATCCAAGGGATCGGCCCCGCCCTGACTTTTCCTACCTCAGGAGACCTGCAGGGGGCACTGACAAGCATTTGGGATCACAGTACGCTTGGCTCTCTCAAAGCAATCTTGGTGATAGAACAGCAACCTCACAGGGTGGGGCGGATTCCTCAAGATCTTTAATCATCAATAATGAGTACAAAATGCTACATAATTTTAAAAAAACAAAAGCCAGGGACACCTGGGTGGTTCAGCTGGTTTTAAGCAGTTGGGGCCATGATCCCGGAGTCCTGGGATCGAATCCTGCATTGGGCTCCTTGTTCGGCAGGGAGCCTCCTTTCCCCCTGCCTACCGCTCACCCTGCTTGTGAGCGCTCTCGCGCTCTCTCTCTCTCTCTGACAAATAATAAATAATCTTAAAACCAAAACAAACAAACAAACAAACAACCCCCCCCCCCCCCAGTGCAGCCCTGGCACTCACCGCTGCTTGGCCTCCTTGATCCGCTTCTTGACGTCGGCCTCTCTGCGCAGGGTAAGGGCTGTGTTCTGGACTTGCCGCAGCATCACCTGTAAACGTGCGTGGGCACCAATGAGGGCACAAGGTGCTCGGCCTCAGCAGGCAGTATTGTAACAAGCACCTGAAACTTCCCACTTAGCCAAAAGGCTGCAATGTGATGGTTCAGAGCCACACTCAGAGATGTACTTCTTTTCTACAGAAAATGGCCTTGATGGGGACAAACTCAACATCTGTGCTTTACCTGACCAGGCTGAAATGAAGGAGGAAACAGCCCCAACTGCAATAATAATGTTAGAGGGGGGTGGGGAACTGCTCAGACCCCTTCACTACTGTAAGTGACTTGGGGCAAATGACCATCTTCACTTTAATCTCCCTTTCCATGAACTGAGAATACTAGCAGTGCCCACTCCATACCGTCATTAGGATGTTGAAATGATCAGCCAAGATTCTGCCATACAGCGTATTCAATAATGATTACGGAAACATCTTAATATCCCATTTTGCAGCTTTAGGGTGAGGAGTTCACAATTAGCCTGGGGCCGAGCCAGGCCAGCTCTGGGATCCTAATGCCAGAAATGTTAGACAACAGCTGCTCAGATCTGGGGCCTTACCCTGGAGTCCCGTGTGAGGTCTCCACCTAGGCGAACTTCTAAGGTCCGAGCTTTGCTCTCTGCCTCCCGTGCCTTCTCCTCAGCTGAAATTCAGAGAAACCATGATTAAGGAATACAGAGGTTCAAAAACTTAGTCATCCCTCCTGAATCCCACAGTGTAGCGCCCACTGGGCAAGGAATGGGTACACTGTCAAGGAACAGGAGAGCCCCGAAAGCAACCTCCAACCTCCCTGCCTGGAATGCAGTCAGTACAAAAAAGAAAATCCTTCTATTTGGAGGCCCCAAAGAAAACAGGCACTATTTATACTTGAGACATGTTTTTAAAAACTTTACATATGAACCAGAACAGGTCAAAAACTGCCCAAGGCAACCAGCGTTACGCCCGGAGCAGGACTGAAGTTATCAGAGTCCTCAACCGATCACTCTCCACCAAGCAGCCAAGAATCCCTGTCAGCATGAGAGACCTTGACATTTTTGCCCTGGAGTCAGGAAAACCAATTTCACAAGTATTTGGGCCAAAGGAAAGTTTCTTCACTCTGGGCAAACCAAAGAGTTGACACTGTTTTAGATAAGTCCCTATAAACGGCTGCATACAAAGAGAAGGGTGCAGGAGGACTAGACCAGAGGTTCAGGAGAAGAGCTTGCCCCTGGGTGCTAGACAGAGCTTTTTTTGGATCCTGCTTTTGGCCACAGCAAGTATTCCCCAAACAGTCCCCACCCGACCCCCCTCCTGCCCGGGAGGTGGGCGGTGCACATTACCAATGCGCGCTACATGCTCAGCTTTCTTCACCTCCTGCTCTGCACGAGTCTTGAAACGGCTCGATGTGTACTTGTACATCCTGAACAGGGGAAAAGGCAACCTGAAGACCTAAGCAGCAGCAGGATAGGGCAGCAACCTGAGCAACTCAAGAAGCACCTTGCCTTCCTGCCTCCTTCCAAGCTGCACTCTACTCATGAGGAGTCAAAAACAAACTTATTTTAGGGTGCCTAGGTGGCTCAGTTGGTAAAGTGACTGCCTTCGCAAAGCTCAGGCCATAATCCCGGAGTCCTGGTATGGAGTGATACATCAGGCTCCCTGCTCAGTGGGGAGTCTGCTTCTCCCTCTGACCCTCTCTCCTCTTGTGCTCTCTCTCTCTCTAAAAACAAACAAACAAAAAAACCCTTATTTTAGCAAAATATTTAATTCCTTATTCCACTTGCCCCTCGCTCCATCTTTGATAAGCAACCCCACTACTCAGGAGATATGTCAATATTCCCACAGCAGAAACAAATCTCAGCGATCAGCCAGGGCCTTTGCTCTCTCCTGTGTAGTATCTAAAGGCCCACTGGCCAGACAGGGCACCCTCCACGTCACAGAAGGCACTCATACTCAACAAGCTTCATCAGCCAACCATCACAGCTCACCAGCCATCTGATCCCCCACTCAGGACTTAAAAAGTTTCTATGCAGCAAGTAGCCTAAAGGCCCAAATGTAATCAATACTGTCAGAGCCTCTTATCATCACTCCTAGCATCAACTGAAGAATGCCATCAAGAAATACAGCCATGGCCCCATCCTCAGCTCAAAGGAACAGCAGACCAGGGTGGGCAGGCCCTTACCTGGGCTTATATAGGCAGCAGGAGAGCCTCTTGGTCTGCACCTTGTGCCCATGGATGAAGATCCGCATCCGGGGATCAATATAGAGCACAGCAGCATAGGCACGGAAGGAGCGCCGCTCTGGCTTCCTAGAGGTGGCAGGAAGAGAGTGCCATCACCCACCCCACAACCAGCTTAACCAGAGACACGGCAGGACAGCCTCTCTGCAGACCCTGCACCTCACATCTTGGCTTTTCTCATCACCCTAAACGGCTACTCCCTTGGTGTGGGGAGCACACCCCTCACCTCCCCAGCATAGGCACTCCACAGACCCTGGCCCCAGCCCTACCACCGGCCCCACCACAGACCCAGCAAATCCTCCCCCATCTCTAAGCTCGGTTTCCAAATCAGGGAATCAGGGCAAGGGATCATTCATCTTTTCTTTCCGCTTAGCTGAGGAGCTGCTGTCCTACTCACCCTTCTGCTTGTGGAAAGAAAACATGGGAGCGCTCAGCTTCATGCACTCTGATACTGGGAAATTCAGGGAATGAGCCCCCCCACCTCTTTTTGTTAAAGTCACCTCCCGAGCCTTCTCTCCCTGAGAGAATGAACACCAGTTCCAAGCAACACTCACGTGCCCTCTGGGGAAGTCTCTGCCATCTGGATATCTCTCGGATTTGAAAGGATGTCTAGCTCCGGCTCTCCGTTATCCATGAGTTTCAGATTGAAGATGATCACCAGCGTGCCTGGGAAACACGTCCTCCTTTCGTCCTGCCAGGGACCACCGGCCCCCCAACCCCGCACGTGGCTCTGGTGGTTCTGGGTTCTGGGTTCTGGGGGCTGCAGGCTCAGGCCTACTTACCACTGTCCCCAGGAATCTTCATGAACTGATTCATAACTTCCTCTTCGTTGCGGAAGGGAGAATACTTGTAGATGAGTTCTGTCTCAATGGCAAACTTCTCCACGTTGTCTGTGACAGGTTCCCGGGTGCGAGCATTCCAGGTGGGCAATGGCACTATCACCTTTGGAGGAAGCACAGGCAGACACTCTGAGGGAGGACCCAGAGTAACCTTCCCCCAAGACGTACATCCACCTTGTCCCTCTCCACAGTGGCTCCACACTGCCCCAGAGGTGAGGCCCAAGCTTTGCAGCTCGACACCAGAGGGTTTCTGACTTCTGCCGTTTCCAAGACTCAGCCTCACAGTACTAGGTCCTATGAGATATGCTGATTTATGCCCTGAGGGTCTTTGCGTAGGCAGTTCCCTGCTTGGGATGGCCCTGGCCATTCTCCTAATTTCATATGAATTCTACTCTTTCTACTACTGAAAAGATATTTGAACTTATCTAGTGAATCCAAAGATACATGTAAACATACAACTCAGCAATCCCCTCTAGAACCTGGCAGTGCCTTCTGTACATATGTACCGGCAAGTATGTAAGAGTGACGAAAACATCCAATCCAGAATGGATAAATTATACTATCATATATCTATACAATGGACTAGCGTGTAGTATGGACAATGGACAAACCAACAGCTATTAGCATCAACACGGATGGGTCTCAAAAACAATACTACGGGAGGGGCACCTGGGTGGCTCAGTTGGTTAAGCGTCAGACTCTTGACTTTGACTCATGTCACGATCTCAGGGTCATGAGATCAAGCCACATGTTGGGCTCTGTGCTGGGCATGGAGCCTGCTTGAGATTCTTTCTTTCCCCTGCCCGCCCCCACAACTAAAACAAAGACAACAAAAACTCAAGTGAAAAAGACAAAAAAAAAAAAAAATCTTATGGTATAAGCCCACTTATATAAACATCATAAAACAGACAAAACTAAACTATTGTTCAAGAACGCATTCACTACACAGGTGCCAAAACTATAAAGAAAAACAAGGAAATAATCATTACAAAAATTACCAGAAGGTGGTTCCTTCAGACTAGTGAGGGGACACACTGGGGCTTCTACTATCAGTCTATTAGGGCAGCTACCCAGGTGTTCACTTTATAATTATTCTCTCAATTGTACTTGTATTTTAAGACACTATTCCTTACTATGGAATTTAATCTTATGTTTTTAAAAATCCTACCTTTATCAACTGTACCTCAATAAAACTGGAGAAAAAAATCCTACTCTTTCTCCTAAAACCCCACCTTCAAGTGCCGCACCCTTAGATGTGCTCCTCTCCCAGCCAGCTGCCCTGAGAGCTGGCGGCTTGACCGCCTCGGCAAAGCAAACAAGTCCAAGCACCTCAAAGGTTCAAATCAAATGGCCCACCCTGGGAAAAAAGGGATTCTGTATTTTAACAAAAATCAGGGTGATAAACTGTTAAGGGTTCTGAGACATTTTACTGATTTCTAAGAAGCTTTATTCCTAATGGTATTCATCCCTAGGTTTGGAAACATTCCTACTCAGTAGAAAGTGATCTTACTTTGAAATCTTGGCTGAGTTTGTACTAGAGTACAATCCAAAATAGTGACCTTCTAGTACCAAGTAAGGAAAAAACTTCAACCTAGCTTTTTCACCTGGAGAACTGAGTTTCATTTGTGTTCTGTCCATCTATACCTGACTCTATAACCCCAATCTTCACAAGAGCCCAGGGGATCGCAGCATTACTTTAAACAGCCGATACTTCCACTGGCGCCCAGCCCGGGCATCAGGACACTTCTTTATTTCAATGTCACCACTCTCCTGGTTTTCCTCCTATACATCTGGTCACTCCTGTCTCTTGTGCCACCTTGTCCTCTCCCTGGAGAAGAGCATCCCTGAGATCCCAGGTCCTCTTCTCACTGTGCACGCTCCTTTAGGTGAGCTCATCTGCTACTAAGGATCCCAGAGCCCAGGCCTCCCGACAAACTCATGACCCAGACTTAACTTTTCATGTCTAGGAGAACTTACCCTTCATCAAAGAGAAGGCTGCCACTCTCTTTCTTTCTTCACCAGCTCCAAACAGCCCACATCACGCCCCAGCTGCCACACCAGAACCCACATCATTCATGACCCTCCTTCCCCTCACCACTAATCAAACACCAGATCTGTGGGTCCATGTTAAAGGGCCTCCCTGCTACAGTCCTGCCAGGCTACACACAGCTAGGGAATCTCAACCAGTCTACTCCAACACTAATCTTTTCAATCTAGTCACCACACAATAACCAAACTGATTTTTTTTTTTAAGAGACAGAGAGTACGAGCAGGTAGAGAAGAGAGGGAGAGAGAGAATCTAAAGCAGACTATGCACTGGGCGTAGCCCAACGCAGGCTCGATCTCAGGAGTCTGAGACCACGACCTGAAGTAAAATCAAGAGCCAGGATCCTTAACCGACCGAGCCACCCAGGAGCTCCACAAACTGATCTTCTTAAAAGGGAATCTGATACTGCCACACCCTTGCTTAAATTCCCTTTGAAAGGTGCTGTTAGTAAAGTCCTACACTCGCCAAGTCCCTGAGGCCAAGCCTGACCTAGCCCTCCCTGCTCTCCCCTGGCTCCACCTTTCTTCAGGGAGCCCCTCTGCCACGTCTGTTCCCACAGCCCTCACCAGCACTCAGGGCCTTGAACCTGCCCAGCCTCCTCCCACCACCCACAGTCCATCAGGAAACATTTCTGAAAACCACAGCGTGGGCAAAAGTTCTCCTGCCCTACCTTCTCCCAGGAGCCTGTTTTTTCTAGCTGTAGCAGCACTTCTCTCACTGCATGTATGATGGATGAACTGACACCGAGTACCAGATAGGCAAACAAATCCACTGGCTTGCCAAGGAAAGGTGGTGGAAAAAAAATGGTCTTTCATTCCCACCATGAACTAATTTGCTATGATTTAAGCCAGCACGAATTTAATCACAGCTAACCAAGAGAGACTGAAACCTTAACTAGATTCACCCACCTGGGGATTTCTCTCTGCAGACCCTCTCAGCCCCCTCTCTACAGCTCTGACCACCGCTTCTCACACATGAAGGGGGTAAGAGTCCAGTCTAAGGCTGGGCAGACTAAAACAGTCTCTGATCCCCACTCTGGCAAAGCAGCACATACCTCACCAGACCTGCTCCGTAGATGTCTGAACCACCAGGCCACACAGACAATCACCTGAGCACGTGTTTAGCTTAATAATTAACTAATTACTGAAATGTTTTAAAATCAGAATATTCTAGATTCATTAGGACTTCTTTCCAGCATAGCAATGATGAGCTGGGGCTAAGTGTCATCTGTCATTTAGCAAAGAACTTATCGTGATGTTTTCCACATACTCTCCTGCTTCACCACCTGTCCAGGCCCCCGAGGTATCTAACTTGTACCTTCTGATATAGACGATTAAAGCAACATATTTCTTCAAAAGGAAAATACATTCATAGCACATTCCACAATATCACCATCATATGGGAAATTAGTTCCTATTACTGCACGTTGTGATCTCCACCTGTAGTCAAGAAGCCAAAACGCTCCCCTTGATAAAACAACTCCTCATACTGACACCCCGCCAGACGAAACTGAGACTGCAGGTCTAGAGAAGCTACAAATCCAACTCTTGGTCCCTGCCATTTGATGGCCTCATTCTCAGAAACAGGACAACTGTTCTCTAAAGTTTTGAGATTTTTAACTCCTCTCAAACTAAGAGATCTGCCTGCCCCCTCAACCAGTTCATCCAACCAACTAATCCCATAACGGGAGCACGGCTGCAATCCAGCAACCCCAATGAGCACAGCATGGCAAATAACCTAGGCAGACCCAGGAGATAGGAAATGATGACTCGGACCACGAGGATAGAACCTACTTCATCAATCCCTTCCTCCTCATGAAAGGTCCGAGACAAGAAGAGGCAGGTCATGGTATCTTCCTTCTTGGTGAAGAGTATAAAATCCTTCCCGATGCGCATTGAGCCCCTGAAAGGAAAGCAGAAATGGATTATTCTCCCAGGGACTCAAAAACTCATCTGAAAAAGGAGCAAATTCAGATATGACAGAAACTGCCTTTGGAGGGCTTTCCCCAAGACCTCCCTTCCTCGCAGGACCCTAAGATGAGGTCCACAGTCCTCATTCCCTCTGGAGGGCTTTCCCCAAGACCCCCCTTCCTCGCAGGACCCGGAAATGAGGTCCACAGTCCTCATTCCCTCTGGAGGGCTTTCCCCAAGACCCCCCTTCCTCGCAGGACCCTGAGATGAGGTCCACAGTCCTCATTCCCTCTGGAGGGCTTTCCCCAAGACCCCCCTTCCTCGCAGGACCCTGAGATGAGGTCCACAGTCCTCATTCCCTCTGCTCTTCCATCAGCCTTCACGGTTCCTCACAACCAACCCGACCCCACTTACCTACCATACAAGGCTTTCTCACCACCCTTCCAGGGCACATGCCCCACGATCGTCAACCCCAAGTTAACGCCTGACCTGTTGCCACAACAGTAAATAAGCCTGCTCCCGTGCACCAGGTTCATCTCGGCTACGCAAGAACTGCTGTACTCTCTGTGCCACCATCCAATCTGCCTCCAGGAACCAACATCTTCACCACATCTAGTTCCCATCTGGTCCTTCCTTTGTTGACACAAACTTCCTCCTTCTCATTCACTCATCAAATGGCAGCACCATTAAGGGCACAGCCCAGGATCTACACTCATAAGTCCTCCAAAAGAAAAAGCACACAAACAAACAAAGACACAAGTACGATCCCAAAGCTAAACCAAATATAATAGGGGCTAACCTTACACAACATAATTCTTAATCATAGTTTTTAAGGACATCTATAATTGGCTCATGTCCTATAATCACAACCATCTTCTGTCTCAAAATTATTTTGCCACCTCAAGTTCATAATGACATAGGCAGTCCCTGCTCTTAGATGCAACCAGTTTCTGGGAAATGTGCCTTGAGGCTGGGTTCTACAAGGCGAGAGTCCAAACAGATTCAACTGCTTCCTCCCTCTAATTTGGGCACATTAAGTCATCTGAGGAACAGGCAAGGACAGGCCTTTCTGGGCAACATGGAACAGGGCAGAAGTTCTAACAGCTCACTGCCCACTGAACAGTGGGGCTGTTTAGCTCCTTTCTTTGGAGCAGCTTCTGGGGCTTTATGGCTATTATCTCATTAGTCTTCATAATACCCCAGGGCGGGGATGGCAGCGGGAAGTCTCATTACTCTCCTCTACGTACAAATACAAACCAAGCTGGCATGCCAAACACACAAATGAATGTCATGTCCCATTTCCCCAAATGCTCAGGAAAACGCTCAAGACACTATCCAGAGACACCCTGGGGGCCTGCCAAGTTCTCCTTCTCCTCCTCCAGTTCCCAAGATGCTGGCAATGCTCCTTCCTCTGACAGATTTCAGAGCCCTCCTCCTTCTTCCCTGAAGCTTACGGAGAGCAAAATGAGGCAGACTCCCTTCCCTTCTGTCAAGGCTTGCTCTTGCCCTAATTTGGCAAAAACTCTCACTCTGTGCTTTTCTTCCCTCTTTGACCCTGACCTTGGAGGCTAAGAACAACAACTCCCCAAATCCCACCTCTGTGCCATCTTTTTGCTTCTCAGGCCTATTCTCACCACAAAGCACTCCCTCCTGAAACTCTAACTTCTGTATTGGTTTCAACATAAATACACTCTCAACACTAGATGGCTCCAACTCAATGTATCCTCCACAAAACCCATTCTACTAAAATATGCTAATGACAACACTCGTACCTTCCCAGTCTTCTAAGAGTCATATTTTGTTTGCTCCTCAAACTTGCTCTGTAGGGGAGAAGGTCAGAGAATAGAACCCCATTTTCTAGATTAGAAAACAGATACCAGAGACATGAAACAGCTTGCCTGACAGCACAAAAACTGCTAAGATGAGGTAGGAGAAGCCTGGCCTACAGTCCAGAAGGGAAGTCAGGACTTCTTTCACACTGACTCTAAGAGATCTGTTTTTGGGATTTAAGGCACCAGCAACAGAATCACCTGGGGAACCTAAACCTATAAATTCCTAGGTCCTACCCTAGATATAGTGATTCAGGCCAGGAATCTGCCATGGAAAGATCAAAGGAGAAACAAAGAAAGAATCCAGAAACTAGTCTAAGGCTCTCAAAGCAATGAGAGCATTTAATCTTTAACTTACTTGGCATGTATTATAATCCCAATTTACAAAGGAGGAAGCTAAGGCTCAGAGAAATAACTCAGTGGCCGAGGGGAGATCTGAACTTTAATTTGTACGACTGAAGTGAGATGGGTAACAGCTCCAACTCCTCAGTCAAAAGGACCTGGTTCATATCTCAGCTCTACACTCAGGCAAATACTTTTATATTTGGGCAAATCACATCATCTCCATAAATCTCAATTTCCTCACTGGAAAATGAGAATAAAAAATAAGAATAGAAAGAATAGAAAGAAAGATTAAGATCGTGAAAGTAAAGTTTTTAGCACAGTACTTGGCAAATAGTTAGTACTTGTTACTACCACTTGGTTTCTCCCCTGAAAGACAAACCAGAAAGTCCAGGGTACCACATCCCCAATGTCTCTGGAAGCACTCTCTTTCCTTGCCACACATCCAAAGCATGCTGCATGTGAGGGACAACTGATAGTGCTGACTGACCAAAGCAGCACCCTCTTTCAAACAACACAACATGTTTCCACAGCAGGACTAGAAACGTGACTCAGAATTCCATTTGTACAAACTCCAATTCCACTCAATCTTATTCCATCCAAAGGTATGTAGAGCTGGAAGTGTGCGTTTCAGAAATAGAAACCTTTCTCTTGGGGCTTCACTCAAAACCAGAACAACACATTCCAAACACCAAACAAATGGGAACCAAGGGCTGAGAAAGAAGTCCCAAGGGATCTGAAGACATTAGGTAAGTCCCTGCCTCGGTGTCTAGCAGCACACAGAAGTGAAGACCATGTCCTCTGAGAAGGAGAGTTCATACCTCTATTACTCACCCGGACCCCCAGTGCCTGACTCGAAGCATGACATGTGGCAGGTGCTCAGGAACACTGCTGTGCCCTGAAGCAACCCCGTTAGCATCTCAGAAACTTCCCAACCCCACAAAACCACCACCTGCATCCTCAAATCACACAGCAAAAACAAGAATTTTCATCAGGAGGAGAGAAGCAATTGCAGAGCACATTGTCAAGAGAAACCTACAGTTTGCCTCTCTCACCCCAAATGGTTTATTTTAGGATGTTCATTCTTTCAATATGCAAGGAAAATTTGGCTGAACAACAGTTGCTAAGTCCCCAAACTACTTCTCTCCGACTTTTGTTCTGCTCCATAGTTACACTGATGGAAGGATAAGGAACAGAAAAGTTTTCACTGGACAGCGGCAGGGCAGCACTGCTCGATTCTGTATTGAGTCCTACAACAGGCTCTAGTACACTTACGATTTTAACCCATTCCCATACTGCCCAATCTGGGTGGACTCAGGCGTTCGCTTGGCCGACTTCCCAAACTGGATCACACTGGCAGCATCACCTGAAGTCACAGGCACAAAAGAAAGTGAAGCATTCGCATTTCTTCCCCAGGATCCTCAAAAATCAAAGGCCTGAGCTTAATTAAATCTAAGCAGGGCTGTGTGACTACTAAAACCACTTTCCAAGGAAACTGAGAACCATGAGGCAAATGGAGACAACCTCTGGCTGGCCTGTCAGTACCACCATCACTATGCCCTTATTCTGTTACCAGAACATGGTATGAAGGCTGAGGGAGGCCTCTGTAGTTCCAGCTCCAGGATGTTGTGCAAGCTGATAAATACAATGTCAAGAGACAGGTAATCTGACTGACTTCAGGATGCCATTCAGATCCTATCTCCCATGCTAGGACAAGACCTGGCAAATCCATTAGTGAAATTAAGCCTGAGATGTTGCAACAGACCTCTCTCTCTCCAGGTAGATTTTCTAGTCACAACAGTAAGGCAACAGAAAAACAACACGGTGAATATTTAGTAAAAAGAGTTACCTCCTCCCCAAAAGAAGAAATCATCTAATCACTTACTTGGATCCATTCCTGCTCCATCATCCAAAAAGCAAAGCATAAATCCTCCTCGAAGATCCTCTCGCCTTTCTGTAAAAGAAGCAGTTGCCATTACTGGTTAGTTACCTACCAGAGGGTGGAAACATGGGTAAAGTCAGAAGGCAGATCAGTGTGACACATTGCCCAAAAAGGTTAGGACAAACCTAGCTCCTCCTTCTAATAGCCCTAGCTAGTGTGGGGTAAATGTCAGCGCCCTTGAGGGTGGGAATTATTATCAAATGTTCTCCAATGCTTTCTAGTTAATGACAAAGACTGACAGAATCTTTGAAGGCAGGAAATACCTGGCCCACTAGACTAACCACCAAGCAGGGAGCCCAACTCAGGGCTTGATCCCAGGACTCTGAGGTCATTCGGGCACCTCTAAATATGCATCTATTTCACACAAGCCTCAATCATCCTTCCATGTCTCTCCACAGATTACTCCCATCTCTGCCCTCTGCCATGGACCCCAAGCCACTAAAGTACTCCAACTACTACACGCTATACATTGTCAACACTGCTCAAATTCAACAGGGCATCTCCTTTGTAGATTAAGTCTGGGGTAGCCTTCAGACAATGTGATCAAGCCAGGCATGCTTCGGGTACAGTGGTGGCAGTTACTATCAGGAGAAATTGCTAAGTCTATGTATGACTATCCCCAGGCTAATCTGAGTTTCTGGGCTATCTGTATTCACTGCTACATCCTCGGCTTGCTAAGGGTCCTTGATGGCACAAGATGCAGTGACAGCTGCCTGGTTCCCAGCTGGACCTGCTCGACTGGGAGGAGGAATAGTCCTTTGACAAGAGGATGAAGTCCTTTGATAGTGGGGCCATGGCAGGGCTTCCTGGTACAGGAGGGAACAAAACAAACTGGCTGCCATTTCAGTGGGAGGAAGAACCTCTTCCTTCAGTAACTGTCTTCTGCAGCAGCAGGTGGTTACTCAAAGCAGTCTGGGTGTAAGCAAGTCACAGACACTACAGAAGAGATTCCCGAATTGGGAAGGGGACGATATTGGAGTTTTCAAGGTGCCTATAACCAATGATGAGGATAATTTGACAGAGGAGGAACAGCACAGGCTTTGGAATCAGGAAATCACTTCTACTAAAAAGAAAGTCTATGTAAGGAACTACAGGGACAAGCCCAAGGCTGCTTTGGAGCCTAGTTGCCGAGTTCTTTTTTGTTCGCTGCAAGCTATGACTCACCAACTTAATACAACTATCTAAGCTGAGGAATCCCAGTTTAAAATACTCTTTGTCCTAAGATTCAAGTGAATCATGACCACCTTCTGTTAAACAGCCTATTTAGTGTAATTTAAAATGCTATTTCAAAGGTATTACAAACCACAGATTTTCACGTATCACTAGGTATTCAGGAAGCTGACTTTGCTGAAACATTAATGACAAGTGCTTCTTGAAAGTCGGAGAGCAAGGCCCTTCCTGTAAGTACTATTGGTAGATAAGAACATTCCTCCCTATGGCAGTGCCTTTTATCAGGGTGGAGAATCCAAGGGAAATCTAGGAAGCATGAGCAAGTGCGAGAAAAGTGCAAAAAGGCTTCAAAGCTTCCTTCTAGAGGAAGTAAAGTATAACATGAAGACTCAAACTAGGTCAGATACAGAACATGGTAAAAAGTGGTGTTCTAAATCTAGCCAAGAGCCATTTGCTGTACACTTCAAGCATAAAACATACAAGATTCTGCTTTGGAATCCAGAAGCTGGTTCAAGCCAAGTGGCATTCCTTGAACACTATATAGGAAATCACCTCTAGGCCCTTGTGTTTGTTAGGCACATAATCATCACTTAACAGTGGGTCTGAGATCCCGTTCTTGTTCAAAGACTCCGTTTAAAGATTTTTTTATATGGTTTACAAGGATAAGAGATCCACCAGTGGAGGACCTCCCGGCCACATAGTGACCAACAGCCTTTAAGCTGCTGGTAGTACCCAAGTCCACATGATCATATGCAACACTGCCTCAAGGCCAAGAAACCAGCTGGCATAGCAGTCACTTCTTCAACTTTGTAACTAGGCAATGTGGCATCACCTGGCTACAATGCTTATCCTGATCACTGCTTGATTTACTGAGTACTTCCTCTGTTTCTGGCTCTGTGATGAAGACAATAGTAACAATGCAGAGATGATCACCGCCTTCATGGAGCTTACAGTCCCACAGATGCTACTCTCTGCAGCAAACGAGTTCAGCAGAAGGGTTCAAGCAGGAGACTAAGAGTTAAGAGCTAGAGCAAAACGTAGTGTGCTTAAGAATCACTTGAAGAGCTTATTTAAAAATACCGATTCTGGGCTCCACCCTAGAAAGTCTGTGTGGGTCTGAGGAGGTACCTGAGAATTTGCATTTCTAACAAGCTCCCAGGGAATGCTGACGCTGTGAGAAGCACTAAGCTAGAGCATCAAGAACCAGGTTTCCGTACTCAAAACTATCTCCCCAGACATCCCACCAGTTAGAGGTACATTCCTAACACCTGATATTCACTTTGTTCAGTCAACTGAGCATTATCTGAAGCCTCCAAGCAAAGAATTTTGATGAAGGAATTCTCGAGAGAGAGGAGAGTCTAAGCAGCTGCGGGTTGTATGCTCCCACTCCCATTATACATCTTGGAACTGCCTTCTTTACAGTTGTGCTTCAGATCTGGTAGCAGCTATATAAGATTATCAGAGTGAGTATGGAAGGACGCACATCTAAGCTCCTCTCAATATGGCCAAGTCTGGATTCTCCAATCATCCAACTTCCACTGGAGAGAAGACAGAAGCAGGAGAAGAAATGTAAAATGGAACTAGTGAGTCAAAAGTCAGACATGAGAAAGTATTGTCCTTAGTAGAAGCTGTAATAAAATGCTATCCAAGTTCTTCATTGTTCTTTTGCAATCTGAGCAGTATTCATTTCAGTTACATGTGCTCTAATTTTCCACTTACTAACCATGGTTTAGCGTCACAAAGGGGATCTTCCCTGAAGAAGGCATTTCCTATCCAAGGAACTCAACAAAGTCAATAAAAAAGCCTAGTCTACTTCTGACAGGCACATTATTGTCTGGCCCCATCTAATGGGAATGCTTTGGGTAAACAAACACCTCTGCATTTTAGAAGTCTGATTCCTTTGTCATCCTTCTTTTAAACATAACTTTTTAATGAATTCAAACTAAATCTGATGTTTAAGGGGATTTCCAAGTTCATTATCAATCTAGTCTCAAAATGGGAGATAAGAACTTTCCCTTGTGTACTGACAATAAAACTTTACAGTACTAGGGTATTACTAATTCTATCACTGTACTGGTAGAATGAGGTTGCTTTTAATCCTCCTGTTGAATGTGTTAATAAGGCTCTGAGGTAGGAAAGTGTGAAGTTAGGGACATCTCAGTCAAGATTCCAAATCTTGAGGTATTTGGAGTAAATCAAGTCTTTTTCTTTTTTTTTTTTTAGAAGATTTTATTTCTTTATCTGACAGAGAGAAACACCTAGAGAAGGAACACAAGCAAGGTAGTGAGAGAGGGAGAAGCAGGCTTCCTGCTCAGCCTCAATTCGGGACTCAATTCGGGGCTCGATCCCAGGACTCCGGGATCATGACCTGAGCCGAAGGTAGACGCTCAACAACTGAGCTTCCTAGGTGCCCCAAATCTTTTTCGAAAATGCTATAATGCTTAGTACTTCTATCACACCATATTTAATCCTTAACTGCCTTGACAGTTCCCTCAAGATCAAGTTATTGTTCTCTAATTATCTGCAGAGTGCTGTCTCTCCAATTAAAGACTTAAATTCTCTAATGAGAACTTAGAAAACGCCCCATCAAACACTCTTTGGACTCTTCCCAAAGCACAACAGAAGTAAGAACACTGAGCACAGAATAAATGCACAGTAGGCCTTTTTCATTTAAACTGAAATCCAAACATTCTGTTGAATTCTGAGTGTGACGGATTAAATTTTCTTAGTGACATTCATCCATCAAAGGTGGCAGGAGGGGGCAGGAATGATCTGTGTTTAAAATGCTTCAAGTAAACTCAGCTATGATTTGTCCTTTCAACATCACTTGGAGTAGAGGCCCATTCTCTGCTTTACCATCTATGCAATGATTTAAACAACCTTTTTTTCAGAGGTAGCTGTAATTGCTCCTCATTAAAGTACACTTGAGCTGTAAGATACTGTGACTTGGGAATGGTGCCTTCATTTGGCCTTGGGGTTTAAGTAACCATCTTTAACACTCTTCTGCTGTGCCTCTGAGATGTATCCCTAACACCTGATATTTACTTTGTTCCTTTCTTTCCTGCTCCTGTTCCTTTCTTCTAAAGAGAAAAGAAGTCTTATTTTCACCACTTTGGCATAGCCTTTTGAGTAAAAGGCTTTCAGAATAAGCAATACAGCTGATTTTTAGCTATTCTGAATTATTTTCTTTGCTCCCAAGTGTATCAGGCATGAGAAATTCATCGTATCTGGGGAGATTCTTCATAAAATTATATAACATTGGAGGTTCTGAAAATTGGCTTTTAGTTGTTTGCTTGTTCCCATTTATGAATGAATTCACAAAGACGTGTTATTTGGTAACTATATTCCCACAAAACACCAGTTTTTTCAGAAGCTAGTTAATGTTATTTAAGATTTTAGAAAAAGCTTGTCAAAGACATATATTATGCTAGCCAAATTGGATTTAAAAGCCATCTTCCTCTATTTTGCTTCCAACTTTCTAGCATTCAAATGATCAAAAACACGCTGGTACAAACACTGAACAGGCAAAGAGCAAACTAAAAATAGTAATTTTAAGATTTAAAAAAAACCAATGATATTGACTAAGAATTCTTCCACTATTGCACCAATCTAGAGAAAAAGAGAGAATCTTACTACCAAACAAGAGTCAATTAAATAAGCAAAACAGGAGACACCGTTAATATTTTTGAATTCCGGGGTGCCTGGTTTGTTCAGTTGGCAGAGCATCTGACTTCGGCTCGCATGATGATCTCAGAGTCCTGAGATCAAGCCCTGCATCAGGCTCCCTGCTCAGTAGGGGCTCTGCTTGCTCCTCTCTCTCTGCCTCTCCCCCCCACTCATGCACTCTCTCTCTCAAATAAATAAAATCTAAAAACAAAACAAAAAATTTTAAATTCCAAGCAAAGTAGCTTTCCTTCCTACCTGACACCTCTGCCTGAAAACATCTCAGCAAACCCCAGTGCCAACCCATTTAATCCAATTGTTTTATGCAACTGACACCAGCAACTCTCCAAGTCCTCACGGAGGCCTCCAATTAATCTCTCTTTGGCTCCACGTACCAGTAAAATCAACCAGTCAGTAATCCAACCAATAAAATCACCAGTACTTGGTCACTTCACTCCCCACTACTCTACCCCATCATCCCATAAATCTCTCAGGGGCTATCTAAATAGATCTATAGGGGGGCCTGGGTGGCTCAGTAGGTTAAGCATCTGTCTTTCGCTCACCAAGTCAGGCTCCTTGCTCAGTGGGGAGCCTGCTTCTCCCCCTCCTCCTCACTCATGCTCCCTCGCGCTCTCTCCCTCAAGTAAATAAAATCTTTAATAAACAGATCTATAGATCTGGAAACAACATGTTAGCTTCCTCACACCAATATTCTTGGTTTCTATCACATGCCTGACCAGAGCTGCCCTATTTCTACCCACTGACCTGGAGTAACTATACCATCTCCACAGGCTCTTAGGCATTTCTTCTTAGGCATAGCAATGAATGCATTCAAAGGAACTGAACATCCGAAGAAAGGACTGGTGTCTGACTTACCTGCATAAATATCTATTCTGGTGGCATCGGCATCTCTGCAAAATTAAAAGAAATCAAGATCCGAATGAAAACATGAAATATAAATTATCAAAAGACATAGTATTTTAAGTGGGATGCATAATATATTGAGTCTATTTTTAGGAAGTCACACAGGAATTCTGTATCCATTCAAGTACACTTTCATACTTGGCAACACTACTTTCCTTATGCATCTGTGAAACAGATATGAAGCTCTAAATTATTTAAAATAACCACATGACACATAGGGCCTGTATACATTTTTTAAATACAGATTTCGGAGTAAAAATATCTAAAGGATGAAAGAAGATTTGCTTTTACGCACTAAAAAATGACTCACAACTGTTTCTCTCACAAATTTGATAGCCATCATAAAAAAATGTTCCAATAACTTGTCCATTTTTCTTCTGTACAAGATACTGAGAAGAAAGAAAAACATCATCTGCCACAAAGCCTGTGAAAAATCAGGTTTCATAGTATGTACATTACAGTCAGAAGACTACCTGACAAGCATGTCATCTTAACCTCCCTAACCAGAAAGGAAGTTAGGGCACTCCATCAGACTCCAAACCATCAGCTGAAATATAAGCTCAGTCATCAATAAAGGCTTGACACTAATCTAGTCCAATTCTGTAAACTGCAGTCAAGGAAAATGAGGCACAGAGAATTTTGAAAGTTTTAAATGCAAAAAACCCCACTCAAATCCGTACAGTTCTACATGTACCTATTCCCAAAAACATAACGTTTCAAATATGAGAAAGATGGGCAATGTGCAGTGTGCATGACCAGGAACACATACTCCCAGGAATCCCCAGTTCACTATACGATAGCACACTACGGTCTCACTAAGCTAACAAATGGCAAATTCAAGCATAGTTCCATTAAGGTACAGCATTTTTAAATTGAATACAAAAATTATGAGTCAACCAGGATTGAAACAAAAACAGGAGTTTTCTGATTAATCAGCTTGTTAACAAGCATACTTCCATAAACAATCCAGTAAAAAACAAAGTAATAATGGTACAGAATTATAGTATAGATAGAAATACAGACAGAAAATTATAGGCAAGCTCATTAACTGGGTATCTGTTTAGAAAGCACTTCTACCAGATTTTAAAAAAGTACTTCTCTCAACTCTTATCCTCTTCCTTTACTAGTCATCAACACTTGGTCAATAAACAATGTGTCTGAATTTTATGCCTGCATTCAGAAAAACTCTGATAGTATTTTCATAATTATTAACAGAATCTTGATTTGGAAGTTGCTATTTGTTTATCTTTGAGCCAACCCAAACTTCTTTTCAGTCCTGCACGGTAACATTTATAGACTTCCATCATTAAGAACTCAGTATAACACAGTGCTAAAGAATTTCTTCCAAGCACAGCTGCTAACAATAAAAACAGTTCGATCAATTGGAGTCACCTAACATTAAAATATACATTTTGAGAACATACGTAACTCTGGCATAATTTTAAAGACTTTAGATGGTGTACTGTTCTGAGAGTACAAATCAAATATTGTCTATCTCATTAACTTGATTCCTAAGTTTCTGTCTTAATTCCCCGCATTTCACTACAATGTGCTCTAATACACAAGATAACTCTGGATGTCATAAGTTTGTTATTTTTAGGAAAAGCAATGGATGAATTAAAGTCAACCAAGTAAACTAGAAGTATCAACTAATGTGCTATTAAAAAAACTTCTGGGGTAAGAGACCTCTTAGGAGTGAATTACAGCTGCTTACAAAATTGTCTTCCTCCCACGTCTTCAGAAGCAAAGGTCAAAATGACCCAAAAAGTTTTCAAGCACAGACTGTATGCCTAAAGACTACATACCTTGCATTATCAACCAGTTCAGCAAGAGCACCAAACAAGAATTCATGAGTAGTTCTGAAATGATAAATACTAAGAATCAGCAAAAGAATTACAGAATTGAACTATGACACGTAATAAGTCAAGATTATAAAATATTAGTTTTTAGGAAAAAAAATCTAAAATTCCCATTTGTGCTATCAATTTACATTACTGAAATTTAAACTTCCCACAATTAGAGCCTTTTAAGAGCCTGCTAAGCCCCCTCAAATGTTAATCAAGTTCTGCTATCTACTCATGTTTATTCTTACTATGTTAAGAAACCGACTGTGAAGCATTAAGATTCCTATGCACACTACAGACTTCAAGGCAGTTTTTTTCACTAATCATGTTCTGCCTACAAAAATGTGTTTTATTTTTCATTGCCTTAACCAGCTATCAGTTTCTGCATATCTCTAAGCATGTTGAATGGACAACTTGCTAATATTTTGCTTTACGAATACTTGCATGTTATCCACTGGTGAAAGAAGAAAACCCCATTTGTTTCTGTGCAGTTTGTAAGCTAAATATTCCAAATGAAAGTGAGGAGAAAGGAGCGAATAATCTATTTCCTGACATTTTAATTCTAGCTAAGAATAACCTTCTCCACGTTAAAGAAAGGAATCGAAGACCCTCTTGCACAATCTCTCTTAGAAGTACAGCTTGGTGTATTCTTCCTAGGATCTCTGATAACCCCTTTAAGAAGGTCATCTCTCTTCCAGGAGGCAGCTCAAAGTTGGGTTAGATAAATACACAATTACTGTATTATTCAGAACTCAATAAATATGATATTTATGCATAAGATGAATCCTTAAATTCTTTCTCCATTTACATTCTTTAATTTGTGCTGTTTCCCATAATAGTCCTCTTTAGATATAAAAGTTAGGATGAGTCCACCTAGTCCACCACAAAAATACATGACTTTTGGAAAAAATTAAAATAAAATCATTAACCTAAATAATATATTATCATCATCAATTTTTCAAAAATAAATTATTCCTGCTGATTTTTTTCATATACCATCTCAACCAACAGACAAAGTGAAAGTTTCTGGTAACTTAGCATAAAATATACCAGATTTAAATAACCAGTGTCTAGGATCTCTGGTCATTTACTATATCTTGTAAAACAAAAAACAAATTGTAAAATATTTGCTTATAAAACAAACACCCAAAACTGAACTGTCCAGAAACCCTGGTTTTCCCTCCTTAAGTTAACCTACAAATTTTTACAATAGCAAATTTTGAATTAAAAACTACTAGCTATTTAAAAAAAAAAGAAAGAAAAAAAGCAGTTCTTGGAATTTTAGGAAGAACTTTTTCCCATGAGATCAGTGAATATATCTGCTGCTAATCCAAAGGCGGCACCAACAAATACGTCTTAGCAAAAAGTAGAAACTTATCTCCAATTCATCTAGAAAAGAGCTCAAATTCTTCTGACCAAATCCAATCCTTAACTATTCTACATAAAAAGAAAAACAATTTCTTTTTTTTTTTTTAAGATTCCATTTATTTATTTGACAGAGAGAAACACAGCCAGAGGCAGAACGCAAGCAGGGAGAGTGAGAAAGGGAGAAGCAGGCCTCCTGCAGAGCAAGGAGCTCGATGTGATGCTGTGATGCGGGGCTCCATCCCCAAGCTGAAGGCAGATACCCAACAACAGAGACACCCAGGCGCCCCAAGAAAAACAATTTCTAGGAAAAAAAACCTGCATAAAACGTCCTTAATTTAAAAATTTAAGTCTCTATAATCATCTTAAAATCTTCAAATTACCAATGGAAGAAACAAAGCAGTAGTCTGGAATTACTAAAAAAATAGGGAGAAATGTCAGAAAATTAAGGTGATTTGCTAAAGGTAATATAAGTTAAAAATAAATCTAACATTTGCTCTCAAGCTTTCAACCATTTTCCTGTCTGACCTGGAAATGGCTTAGAAACTTATGGAGCGAGTTAGTTTTCTATACTCTAAATGTTTCTAATTTTGAGGATAGCTAAATAAAAATATAAAAATAATAGGGCATCTGGGTGGCTCAGTGGGCTAAAGCCTCTGCCTTTGGCTCAGGTCATGATCTCAGGGTCCTGGGATAGAGGCCACACAGGGCTCTCTGCTCAGTGGGGAACCTGCTTCCTCCTCTCTCTCTGCCTACTTGTGATCTCTCTCTCTGTCAAATAAAATATTAAAAAATATATATAATAAATTCTACTGTAAAAGTTCTCATTGTGAGAACCTGTACTTTAACTATAGTCAAGGAAACTCAGAAATATAGCTCCTATAATAGCAACAAAAAGAAAGCAACCATAATAAGAATGGGACTACAAGTTATATTCAGGAATCTTCGGAATAAATATATTTAAGAATGAAGTACTGGGGGCACCTGGGTGTCTCAGTTGTTAAGTGTCTGCCTTCAGCTCAGGTCATGATCCTGGAATCCCAGGATGGAGCCCTGCATCTGCATCAGGCTTCCCTGCTCAGCGGGAGGCCTGCTTCTCCCCCTCTCACTTTCCCTGCTTGTGTTCCCTCTCTCACTGTATTTCTAATAAATAAATAAAATCTTTTAAAAAATGGGGCACCTGGGTGGCTCAGTGGGTTAAGCCTCTGCCTTCGGCTCAGGTCATGATCTCAGGGTCCTGGGATCGAGGCCCGCACGGGGCTCTCTGCTCAGCAGGGAGCCTGCTTCCTCCTCTCTCTGCCTGCCTCTCTGCCTGCTTGTGATCTCTCTCTCTGTGTCAAATAAATAAATAAAATCTTAAAAAAAAAAAAAAAAGAAATACTGGCCTTGGTAGTAAAAATAGAGAATATAAATGATCCTGAAAACTAATTCTGATACCCTTTGCCATCAGGACAAAGAAATCAAAAAAGGCAACTGATTCTCAACAATACATATTTCTGACTGCTTCACATGAAAATGAGAGACATTCGGAATTCAGTAAGATCTCAAAAGAGCAAGCACAAAGTACCTCTGGCTAAGTTTTCACTGTTTTCTATACAATGTTTAGAAATGTGCCTTGTAACTCAGAATTTAAACATTCCAAATGGCCTTCACTGTTCCACAGAGTGTCAATGCTGTTCCACACATACATAATTCAAATACATGAACAGATATCTTTAAATTGTAACTAAGAGATACTTTTGTGATATGTACTGACACATCATAAAAGGGATCTTTTGTGACAACTGTTGGGAAGGTCAGAGACAACACCCATTATCTTCTCTAGATGGGTCTACTAACAAACTCTAAAGTCAAAGTTCTAAATATCTCTTAAAATCAGAACCAAAAGCATATCAACGTAATTTCCTTCCTTTTTGCAAATAATATTCAGAGAGACACATTGTCTGTTAGCATTGGAAACAGGTATTTGAATAAATGCCAGAGAAAATTATTTTCACAGATGTAAAGATTCTTTGCATGTTATTCGTAAAGATTCTTTGCATGTTATCCAAGAAAGGTCAAGCATCTGGGAAAAGACAAGGATTTTTAGCAAACTCTCACTTTTTTTAATTGGCTTTTATACCATTTGTGCAATGATCAAAATAGTTTTACCGCTCAGCATTTCCAGTGGCAAGTTCACTGGTAAATCTACTCATTATGTAAGGAAAATGGTGTCCCTATTTATATTCAACCTGAATTTAAACTAACAGATTATCCACAAGTCCATCATACAGTGACAGCTTCTGCTGTGTTCTTGGAGATGCTGACATCAGTTAATTGCCTTAATTGCTAGAAAACAAAGCTGAGAAACTACAACAACCATTTTACATTCAAATGGCTTTAATATATTTAGAGTGTGAATATATTCAACGAAGTCCTCAAAAATATTAAGTCTCTAGAGGTGATACCTTCTTCTATATTCACTACATATATAGATAAAACAAACCAAAATTATATTGCCGAGATAATTAAATGTGCCAAGGGGCGCCTGGGTGGCTCAGTTGGTTAAATGGCTGCTTTCGGCTCAGGTCATGATCCTGGAGACCGGGGATCGAGTCCCACATCAGGATTCCTGCTCGGCGGGAAGCCTGCTTCTCCCTCTCTCAGTCCCTCTGCTTGTGTTCCCTCTCTAGCTGTGTTTCTCTCTGTCAAATAAATAAATAAAATCTTTAAAAAAAAAAATGTGCCAAGACAGACACAGAGAAGAGGAATCTTATACTTAAGCAACCTGCTCTATCAGAACACTTAGCAGTACTGCAGTGATATGATACACACCTTATCAAAAAGGAGCATCACTACCACCATTATATCTGGAATCTAACACCTGGATTGCTCAAGAACTTTTTGCTGGTAGTCACAAAACCCACCACTAAAGAGCAGTTAACAGCATAAAATTGCTTTTATTTAAAAACTGTTACTTATCATTTCATACTAGGAATACCCTATACTAAAAAGAAGTAGCTTAAGGGCACCTGGGTGACTCAGTCCTTAAGTGTCTGCCTTCGGCTCAGGTCATGATCCCAGAGTCCTGGGATGCAGCCCCACATTGGGCTCCCTGCCCAGCGGGAAGCCTGCTTCTCCCTCTCCCACTTCCCCTGCTTGTGTACCCTCTCTTCGCTGTGTCTCTGTCAAATAAATAAACTCGAAAAAAGAAAGTAGCCTAAAACTCTCACCTTATCATGAGAATTTCCCAGACCTACTTTAAATCTTAATGCTGACAGAACCAAAATAATCGACAGTTACCCTAGACATGATACAAAACAAAAACAAAAACAAAAACAAACCCTCAAGACAGGTGGCTCCAACAAATGCTCCAGAATTTACTAAGAATGTATCTGCCTAATGACTACCACCAAAGAGCAAGCTACTACACTGATCAACTTCTGGTTTATATAAAATTATACACTTAAGAGACAATAAATAAATACCATCTGTAACAATATCATCTATAATAAACACCATCAAATAAACAATACCATTTATTCAATGTTTACTGTGTACCTTACATGAGCTAATTGCTTTATAAACATTTTAAATAATCTTCAAATGGTCAGATTAGCCCCCTTTTATAAATGAAGAAACTGAGGATCAAAGAAATCAACCTGCACAAAGACTCAGCCAGGAAGCAGGTAAATCCAAGCTTGGCTGGCTCCCAAGCCCATGCATGCTCCCCTCACTGCACTGCACAGATTTCTATTCTTCTAGCCTGCCACGGTTCAGCCTGCAAGTCCAAATTACATGGGAGGTAGGCAAAGGGCCATACCTTTCATAATTCACAATATGGCAATATTGTAGATGTCAGACACTCTATTATGGTCTTATGTTTTAAAAATTAGAACAAAGTAGATGGTACTGTAAGACAGATCTTCCCATTTCTAAAGGTGATACAGCATCATTTAACAGGGAGAAGACCCACCCACCTAGGAGTAATAAGTCACATCTTACAAAAATTTAAAAACTTGTTTCCTCCAAAAATGAATTTCCAGTCATTTCACCATGATAAATCTTGAAATTTGTTATAAACTAACTTATCATGGCACTCTAGGGTTCATATTTTCTTCTGGCAGGATTGGACACTTCCAAAAGTAGACAACTTCAAAGGCATGACCCAGATTAGAAAATCTAAAGCTTCCAAAATGGTACATGCAACCCTCAAATGTTTATGCAAGCACGTGGTTCCAATTCAATATGGCTAGTCAAATTCACAGAAAATTCTTCAATTTCACTTTAAACAAGTGACTTAACTAGAGCTCAATTCTTTACCTTAGTTCTGTTCACCTATTAACAAGATAGCAAAAGAATAACCCAAATTAAAGGTTTCTGAGATAAATTGAACAGACCTTCCAAAAAAGTAGTAAACCCTTTGCTTTAGAAGGAAAACAAGCCCTTAAATGTAAAACTGACTGGAGTTATAGCATTACCTAATGGTTAAAGACACTAACCATTATGGCCAAATAAATCATACTGCCTTAAATCTTGATGCATTAAATTTGCCACTTATGAGATGTATAACTTTTAGCATGTTACTCAATCTGAACCTGTTTCCTCAACTGCAAAATAAGAATATTCCTTACTCCAGCAAGGTTACTATAAAGATTACACGTTTAAAAGCCACAAGAAGCAATTAACTGTTGTAACTATTATTTTATTATTAAATAAAGTCTTTGGGTGAAGCTAGAACCCACTCAGTTTCACAATTCCATTCACTGTCTTCCAAAGCTATCAAATCCTCTGTCATTCCACTTTTGGTCTCTCATTCCACAACTGAGAACTGAAATAACCATTTATCAACACAATCACCTGTGGACATCTAAGAGGTCTTCAAATGTTTGTTCTTAAACATGGCAGTTCAAATATAAAAAAGGATGCTGAAGATTTTACCCAAGACTGTTATCAACTAGCTAAGCAAGCCTGATCTGCAACCTTATCTAAGTGGGTTTCAGATTCATCATCCATAGTAAAATGTTCTAGTTCAATAATAAGCTTCCTAAACAAAAAATAAAGCCAGGCTATCAGCATTTGGCAATTCACTTCACTACTCAGAAAAATTTTATTTCCTTGATTGGGAAGAGAGCAAACAAAAAATTACAGACTCTCATTACAATATATTGTCCTTTCCCATAAAAACCTAAAAATTATTTTACTGTTACTAGATGATTTAAGTTTATTATCTTCAACCCTCAAGGTGGTTCTTCAGATCTCTGGGCCATCCATGTAGCTGCTCATCACTTCTCCAGGTACTAAAATGGTAGCATACTTACCCTCATCTCAAAAGCGAACGAATGTGTTAAAACACTATGTGGTTATGATCCCACTGAATTACTTCCAAGAGAATGGGCATAAGAATTAACCCTGAAACACTCCAGGTCAACATGGGATAACGATAATCTCTTCATGAACTCAACCATAAACATATGTGTTCTGTGACTTGCATACATTTTGGGGAAAAGCTATTTAAACTGTGGGTTCAAACAAATCGCCATTTCCTGCATAGCACATAAAATCAATATTGGTAGTAGGGCCGAATTTCCCAGGAAGATAAAGCCAAACTGTTTGCTGAAAGCAGAAATGAATAATTTCTTTTCACAAGTTGTCATTTACAGGTCTTCATTCCTTTTTTTTTTTTTTTGGTTAGAGAAAAAAAGACCCACTCTTTTGGCTGTTGTCACTAAAGACAAACAGTTGATTCTAGAATAGTCCAACTTCTGGTGATCCGAAGAAGAGTACTTGTTGGATTCCTATCCAACACTTGAGTGAAACAACTCAATATATGGACTTCAAAAAGCTAAAATTTCCATTTGATCAAATCTATTTTGATCCAACAAATGAAGATCATATTCTTCTGGATTAGCAACAAATACTTCACTGATCTCAGTTCTTCAATACAGAGCTCAAGACTGATCATCCAATGACACATTCCCCGGAAGTAAAAAGGCAGTTTCCTGGGAAAATGATCTCCGTATTATCAAGAAATGAGTTAGCAGCGATCTGAGTGGCACCTAAAGGATACTTACGAATTCGTATGCAGATACTCAAAGGTTAGCTGGGCTCGATTCAGACTGCTGTAATTCGTGAAAGCCATGAGTGCAGTGAGGCCTCCAGGCCCTAACCACTAACTGGGAAATGTGACCTCACAAAGGAATGGATTTTCCAGGCTTCCTGCCAGTAAAGGTTCGCTAAGTCTGCGCTCCTCGCTGTCAAGCAGGGCTCCCTGCTCCCTGTTCAGAATGTATTCGATGTCTAAGACTGCGACCGAGTCCTCCTTAGGTTCTTTTATCTTCTCGATGGCTGTGGGGCGGTATTCTGGGGAAAAGGACTCAAAAACCCGTAGTCTTGAAGAGCTTCAGCATCAAGCCGCGATATTCGAGGCGCTGAGTGTGGACGGAGCTGCAGGTTGTGTCAGTGCTCCGTCGTCACGTTCTTCAAGCTTTCCTCTGTTCCTCTAGGTTTCCGACCGGAAAACCGACCGATCCGGAAATGTAGCGGCTTCCGTCAGACAAGCGGACAGCCACCCATCTCTTCCCCACGAGCGACCCCGGGGTCCTTCAACAGGCCCCGGCCGGCGGCCACCAGGTCGACGGGGCGCGTAGGGCGGTAGTTCCGGCGTCACCACCTCCCAACTGAAAGGCCTCCCGAGGGCTGACGACGATCTCTGCTTCCAAATCCCGGCCCCAACCCGGCCCGCGCTCCCGTCCCAATCTCGTCAGGGGACCGGGTCAAGTTACCTCACAAAGACCCACAAAAGCGCCTCAGAACTGACCCGCCCAAATCCCCGAGGCGGGCGCCGCCCCTCCCCCACGGCCCTCAGACCGAGGCCTCCAGCGCTCGGGCCCCCCCGGGCCTCGCCTCCGCCCCGCGAGGAGTCAGTCCCGGCTCTCCAGGCTCGGGCCGAGGGCTGCGTGGAGAGCGCACGACCCGACCGGGCGTTGCCCGGTGCTCAGAGCGGCCTTTGTCCCTCCCCGCGGAATTGGAACCCAACAACCGCAGCGCGCTCTTGGAACCATGTGCTGCCTCCGCCTCCGCCGCTGCCGCCGCCGCGAGACCAGCCGCCCACGCGCCGCGCTGGAGGAGACGATGACACGACTCGGCACCGCGGGATCCGGCGTTTAGGGCTGCTCTGCCGCCGCAGCCGCCTCGGCCGCCTCAGCCACCGCTTTGTCTCCGCCAGCGCACACAACCCGGGCCGCCTCGCGCACTCCCCGACGCCCCAAACCCCCGAGGCCTCCGCGGCGCATTCGGCCAATCACAGAGCCGCAGCTCCTCCCGCCCCCGCCCTGATGCGCCGCCTCCTGATTGGCGGGCCGCGTGCCTCCACGTGACCGGATCTTGCCAGCCGGGCCCGCCCCCGTCACGTGAGGGCGCGCGCCTCTCTTCCTGCTTTCCTGACCCTCTCCGCCATTTAAAGAAACAGTACCGGGGGCGGGCCGAGCGACGCAGCCGGGACGGTAGCTGCGCCGCGGACCGGAGGAGCCATCTTGTCTCGTCGCCGGGGAGTCAGGCCCCTAACTCGAAGAAGCCCTGGCGCGCCCTCCCCCCCTCCCCGGTCTGGTAGGGCGAAGGAGCGGGCGCGCGGTCGATCGAGCGATCGGTTGGCGGCTCTTTCTCCTGCTCTGGCATCCAGCTCTTGGGGCGCAGGCCCGGCCGCCGCGGCGCGCGCCCGGTGGCCGTTGGCGCTCGCGCCGCGTCTTTCTTCTCGTACGCAGAACTCGGGCGGCGGCCTATGCGTTTGCGATCCGACGAGGAGTCGTCCGGGTGGTCGGCGGCGGCGGGCAGCTGCTCCGCCCCGCTCCCGGGGAGGCGGCGGCGGCGGGATTTGGCGCGGCCGGGGAGGCGGGGGTGGCCGGGGCCGGCCTGGAGGCCTGGCGCCACCCTTCGGGGCCTGCGAGGACCCAGCTGGGGGGGCAGGAGGGCGCCGGGGGATGGTTGGTGGTGGGCTTTCTGCTTTGCCTTTTCCTCCTCATGCCCCCTTAGTGAGGGGCGGGGGCTCTGGCGGCAGCTCCGGGGTGGGGAGACGAGCCCCGGAGTCGGAAGAGCTGGGTTTGCTTCCGGGCCTCGCCACCAGCTGGCCGAGTGACCTTAGGCGAATCACTCCGTAATTTGTCGGCGCCTCAGTTTCCTCCTCTGCCTATCAATGTTTGTGGGGCTGAAAGCGCTTTGTAAAGTATGAAGCGTCGGTGTACGTGTGGGATGATATTGTTTGTAATGGGTTTTTTTGAGTTGTAAGAAAAGTTAGCAGTTGCCCAGTTCTTGGAATTTGAACCTGGGAAGCTTGGATTGAAGTTGGAGATCCCCCAAACTCCCTGAAATTGTACGCAGCAATAGTGGGAGTGTGCGTTTTGGGGGGAGTGAGGATCCATCGCCAGCAAGTTATCAAAGGGGGCTGTGACCCAGAAGAGTTAAGAACTACAGTCGTTTTATGCCACAGGGAGGAAACTGAGGCCTGGATGTCATTTGGGACCCTTCACAACGGATTTGAATCCCTGGGATATGTGAGCTGTTTCTTTGCCTAATGGATATTTGGGGTAACAACACTCCACTGCTTGGCTTCTATTCTGAGTCCTTTCCTTTTACCGTGGGGTGCTCGAAGGGTGGTTGACAAGTTGGTATGGTTCGGTGGCACCCCACATAAAGCAGCTAAAACTAGAAATGGGTGTGTTCTCTGGTATCAAGAAGCCTGTTGAATCTTTGACCCAGCAGTTCTTAGTGTCCTGTTGGCTTACACCGGTACCTGACTACCTTTCTCTTTCATTGACCATTTTCCACAGCCATGGTTGCCATCCATTATTCCTATTTTATATCGTCTAGGTGGTTGGTAGTGAGCAAGCTTAATTTTAAATGGTGCTGCCAAGTCTAGCTAATTAACCGTGCAGGTGGATTTTTAGCAAGCTGGCTCACTGGAACAGACTAAACCAGGCTTGGAATTCCTGAAGATGTTTGGGGTTTATCTGTATTGATTGAAGGTTAACAGTCTCTGAAGAGTTTCGTTATGACTTCTGCTGAACTTCAAAATCGGTAGATTTGGAAGTGTTTCAATGCGTAACTTTTCCGTGGCCTGCTTTGTATTCTGTTTGCTTGCCGTGTGTTACTAAGATAGCCAAAATGCCGGTCATTGCTCCTTTGTTAATTGTCAGCTGCTTTTATCAAATTCCAGGCCATTGTCCAGCAAACACTATAGAAATGTTTGAACAGTTGGATTTCAAACATTTTCATTTTGTGGAGTGGTGCTTACCAGTGGTACAGCTCTAAGCAAGTGAACATAAACACATTTATGCGTATTTTTTCTGGCTAGGTGTTTACCTGTTTTGCTATTTCATATAAATGTCTGAGAAAATCAATTGACTATTCCTTTTACATAAAGGGCAGAGACAAATGATCTCACTTCCAGAGAAATGACTGTTCTGGAGAGAAATGTGTTGGTCTTTTAGCTCTTTTGTTATTATCTGGATGTACCTCAAAAGAATCTTAAGACTGTGGTGATCTTATAAGATGCTTTCCTCGGGAGAAGGGAGGAAGAAAAAGCAACTGGAACTCAAAGCTTGAAATTCTGTGACAAAACGTGAAATGTCCAGGATAGGAGGCTGAAAAGTTTTCATTACAGTGTTCTGCGCTAGCTGGAGCAGATGCTTTTCTGTGTGGCCGCGGCGTGGACTCCAGATTGCCAGATTTTCAACACCTGGGACCTGAAGAGCATGTCGGGATGTGACAGGAACTCTGGAGCTGAAAGTTTTTGTTCTTGAACGTGGGAGCTGTTGACCTTGCTCAGAGAAGAGACAGCGACTCAGCAAGCACTGCCACCAGCACCATTACTGGGAATTTGAAGACCTGAGTTTCTGCCAGACCTTCAGTGCAAACTCAAACAACATTTCATCAAAAGTGAACTACGGTACTTGCCATTTTCCAAAATGCCTCATTCCTTACTTACCATCTCTGCACTTTTGTTCATGCTCTACCTTGGAATGATTTCCTCTGGCTCTTCGCCTCTCAGAATCTTGCCGTTTCTTCAGTATCCACATCAGACGCTCTCTACTCCCTGAGTCTCTAACTTTATCTTAAGTTTTATATTATGTTGTTTACCTTGTAGCTATCTTGAGATAGCATACTTGTAAAGTAGTCATTTGCAAGCATTTGCTCTTTTTCCAGATAGCAAGCCCCTTGAAAGCAAGGGCTTTGTTTTAAGGATTTTTGCCCATACATACTACCTACATATGATGAAGCCTTTCATAGAAAGGAGTCATTTAGAGAGTGGGCTATTGAAATAAACACTCAGTAAGCATTTGCTTAATTGCCATGTGGTAACCTAATTACTGTTAATTAGGGAAAAGATCA
>PITA01012634.1:31892-61039 GCA_004023965.1 Spilogale gracilis
TTTTTTTTTTTTTTTTAAGATTTTATTTATTTATTAGAGAGAAACACAGCTAGAGAGGGAACACAAGCAGGGGGAATGAGAGAGGGAGAAGCAGGCTTCCCGCCGAGCAGGGAGCCCGATGTGGGGCTCGATCCCGGGGCTCTGGGATCATGACCTGAGCCGAAGGCAGTCGCGTAACTAACTGAGCCACCCAGGTGCCCCTAAAGACAGCTTTTTAAAAGTACAAGGTCATAAGATAATTTGAGGAAAGCAACGGAAAAAGGACGACAAGATCTCCATTGGTGTTGGTATGTAAGTTTAAATTCAGTTGTTCTTGTGCTACCAATGGAACTACTTCTTTCTCCCAGTCAGTCACTGTCAGCAGCCTGAATACAATCAGATTACTCCCCCAGATTATGAGACTTAACGGCAATTCCTGTTTGCTGCTTCCCTAAGGCTGTTTGTTCTCAAGAGTCAGGAAGCAGTCCCTGCCAGAAAACTCCTTCTGTTCTTATCATCACTAATTGTTAATCAGAAAGCTTTTTTTTCTCCCCGTTGGTCATTTGTCAGCTTCTTAGCTAGGTTATCCAGAATTAGTACCCATCAGGCAGCTGATTTGCTGACAGCACACCCTTGTGTTAGAGACCCTGTGTTTGTAATTCCATGCATTTGTTATCTTACCTGTTTTGTTCCTGTCCTTTCCAGTCCTGTGCCTCACGATTGCTGAGTGTTCACGTGGACCTTCTGACCACCTTCCTTGTACTGTTCCACCAGCCTACAGATCTGGTACCTGAATTTTTGCCCTCGGTGATTCCTTACCTTGCTGCTGGAGAAGACACCCTTCCTGTGGACCAGTGTGATCCAAGAGGCATTGAGCCATCATGATGTGGCCTTCACCTCCATCCCGTCCTGTTCCACCCAGATCCAGCACAGCCCTTTATAGTGAAGTCAGACTGTTTAAGCCAAGTAGCTGAGGCTATTTTACAACAAAGGCCCAGTTTGTTCCTTGAGTGTGCATTTCATTTCTTCAGTTAAAACCTTTAGAGACATAATACATTCGGACCAGAGGATTTTTAGTTATCAGCACTGAAGAATGACATCTTTTCAAGAACAGTATTGGACCATAACCCACAATCTGAGAGGATTGAAATTCATGAAGTGTCTAGGATCCTATCCAGGTCACTGGACCTTATTCTTTCCACTTCACGTCTATCTATAGTAGCACACTAAAAGAAAGCAGATATTCTGACCAGCAGCTGTTGGGATTAAAGCAAAGGCACAGTGAACTCACAGCATCTTTGGGATTACTCAGGAACCAGAACTTGTCACACAAATTTAAGAAATTCTACCAAGGAATCCCTTTACCTAACAGCATCTCAAAAAAGCTCCAGTCAGATTCCAGAAAAGGCCTCTTGATACATCCAGGCAGAACCTATAATGGTAATCCCTTATGTTTATATAGCACTTTATAGTTTCGAAGCACTTTTACATGCATTAATCTCAATTATCAAAATAACACAGTAAATTATCCCTTTTTGCAAATGAGGAAATGGAAATTTAAAAGGTTATCGAAGGTGACACAGCTACAAAGTGGTAGAGATAAGGCCTTCTGACTCCCAGTCCAGTTCTCTCCATGGAATTAACATAGCGTCTACTTTACCTGCAGTGTTAAGATGACTGGAGATTGGTAACCCCAGAAAAGTTTTCAACTTCCTGATCTGGTGCCTTCAGTCAGGAGGTCCTAAGTGTAATCTTGTGATGGCTGCATCTAGACCAGAATTCCATGGCAATACCCCTAAGGTTTAAGAGCGGACTATTCTCCATAGTGGTAGATTATTCTAGCCAATACGGAACGTGTTCATCTGATGATAAGACGATGAAACATGAAGCTATATTTAGATCTGTTGTTCACATGGTCCTCCTAAATTCCCAGATGGCCTAATGGATTGGAGGTCCAAGTTCATGTTTTGTCCTCTTTTTTTTTTTTCCCTTAAGTCTTATTAACTCCTAGACACCAAGATCTTATCTATAGTCCTCTACCCCCAAACATATACTTAACATGAGTCCCACATTTCTTTAGAGCAGTGCTGTTCTTACGTGTGTGTATGTATATTTTGATGCATACTTATAACATATATGTAGAACTTCTGTAGTCCTGTAGGGTGGTAAAATATGTGTTCCCTCCCCTGATTCAGTGTAGTGTATTAAAGGATCTCAGAAGGCTTGCAATAGAGAGCCTCATTGAGCTGATTACAGTGTGTCCTAAGTTTAATTGAACACAGAATGTTATTGCTGCAGCATTCCTTTAAATGGAATGGGGAAGCTGCTTTAAAGCAGTATAGCCAGTGCTTCCTGATGGCCCTGGAGACCCAGAGTAAACAGCATCTTTGAAGACTTGCCCCCCCGCCCCCATTTCTTACTTAGTAATAACTGCTTGAGTGGGTATGTCTTTATCATCTGAGAGTCCTACATCTTGACCATTACCTCTATTTTTCTGTTAAAGGAACTGCTAAAAGATTTGTGGGGATATATGGGAAGGGAATAAGGGAAAGTTGATGTTGCACCCCAAATTGGATGGTTTCCATGACATTTAGCAATATACTTCTCTGTCCTTAGAACTGTGTTATAAATCTAGCTCAAAGGCATTGAATCTCGGGTGAGGAGATTGGGGAGGGAAGGGAGGAGAAGGGTAGGAACGATGACAGGAAGTATTAGCATTTGAGTTGTGGCCCATTAAGATCTTACCAGTTGAACAGAAATCATGTAGCCATGGACTTGGGATAATATCTGCAAAGAAATGGAATGCATTTGCAGATGTATGCTGACCGCAAAAATCCAGTGTCATTGTCGGGTAAACCAATAGCCTGTTCTCTGATAGTCACAAGCCCAGTTTGAGGCTATCTGAATTTATAGCAAACTTGAATGTTAATTTCATCATTCTCTAATGTGGCCCATATTAGGGAAAGGATGACTAGGAAAACACCTTCTTGGCTTACCACAGGCCTTGCTCACAGTTTCTGGTTTCTGTGACCTATTTTTTGTATTTCAGCATTTTGTGAACAACTTATTCTTAAATCATTGGTTTTCCAAAGGCTTTGTGACCATGAAGCCCTTTGGATGAAAACTGTGGAAGCCCAGAGTAAAAGAGAAGCTGCTGTAGATGAAGCAGGAGTGGGGGGCCTGAAACCTGCCACACGCATCTTCCTTTACCACCATGGTGACCCCTAAGGAGACTTCTTTTACAACACCTAGAATTCTTCAGAACACAGTTTGAAAACCACTGCCCTAGACAACATGTGCAACCTGAATGGCAGTCTGATCTGTACCTCTACCCAACCCAGTCCATGTTCAGTTGATGCTGCACATTCTTAGGAATACTTACTGTGGGGAAGATCAGAAAAGTGCAAGAAGATAAGCATATCTTTGCCCCTCCCCCCCAGAGCAGTCATGTGGGCTGAAAGTGGTATCAAATGGACCTAGATTAGCAGCCCTGTACCCCCGATGGATTTCAAGTCAGTGATTCCTGGGATTCCATATAGTCAGCAATTCATATGTGCTCTACACTGACATACCCACTTATCCAGCCTCTTTAACAAACACCAGATGCTCTAGTGGTACTTGAAACACATAACTTTGAAGTCTTGATCCTCCTTGGATACCTGAATTGCCAGGTATTGAAGCTGGTACTAAGGTTGGTGGTGCCTCATTGAGGCGGTATTAGACCGACTTGTACATTGGACCTCCCGTCATCAGCCATGGTACTCTACTTCGTGTGCAAGGGATAACGATTAACTATGAAAATAGAACTGAAATTCTGGCAACCTGACCTAAAAGGGTACATGATTATTCATCTTATCCTCAAAACTACATGTCACTATGATCCAGCCAGTGGCAGTTACACTGCTCCTTGCTCATTATTCAGTTTAACTGCTGTTTCCAGGATAAATGAGCTTCCAAGCTTAGAAAATTTTCTCCATCATTGGCATATCTGCTTCAAAATCATGAATACTCTGCTCTAACTGCATGTAACACCTGATCCACAAGAGACTTACTTTTGAACATCCTCTCATGTATGTGATTTTAAATGTGATCCTTTGGAAAATTTTCTTCTAACCAGTGAGAGGTGTTCTTTTATGATGGATCTTTTGATGTCTGGTACCATCCACCGCAGGTGTTAGGGATATTTGGAGGTAGACCTTTAGACCAGGCCATGGTAGCTTGCTTGCTGGGCATCTCAAGTTGCATATCATCTACCTTTCTGCTGGAAACTTAGACTGACTTGAAAATCTACAATGCCTACAGCTAAGATTTATCAGTAGACTCAGCTTCCTGCAGCTTCTTCCTAATGTTACAAGACCGTAGTGTCTTGTCTCTGTGGATGTTTTCATGGAGTTTCACCTGTCTCCATACCGTTGTTTTACACTGATTCAGAGTGGCTGACATTCCTTGCTATGAGATACTCTCAGGCATTAAGACACTTAATCTGTTTCTGCGGGATGGATTGAATTCATGAACTCCCAGACCAGATCATGTCAAACAAGTAGACTTCGATTTGTGTCATGAGAACAATCTCAATCCCTTCCTTCACAGTCTACTTTAAGGGCCAGCTATCCTCAACTGTACTCTGATGAATGCACTGGTTAAGTGTTGGGAATGGTTTCTTTGTATCTTTGTCTTTTTCTCTAGACTAACCCTGATTACATGATTCTGTCTACAAATCATCAGACAAGGCCTGAGCACCCTCAACTAATAAAAATCTAATGACTAGCTTGCTTGTATATACAACTGTTGTTTGTTAATAAGAAGTTATCTACAAACTCCATTTTTCTACTACCTTCAAAATGTCAGCTCGATTTTCTCTTCTGTACTTGCAGAAAAAGACACTGATCTACACTGCCAGTCATTCCCTTTAATCCTGTCAAATGCAGTCAAAGTGAGGGGCTTAAGGTGAGGATGATCATCTGTTCAAGAGTCTAATGTACGCAGTGTATCAGAATTGATGGTTGAAAATGAAGAAAGCCTAAAACTCAAACCTAGGATCTTAACTACTATCTCGCTGCCTCGGTTCTCAATCTGTCTTTTGGCGGCACCATCCAACCAATCAAAGGCCTTGTTTATAAGCTGATTCTCAGAGATGGGCAGAGTTTCAGAAGATGGAGACTTAATTACCAAAGAGAATAGGGCCAACCTTCATGAACCTGGCCCTCCCAACCTTGTCATTCCCAGACTCCTCAACAGAACCGCAAGTCTGAATTGAAAATATAGCCTGCTGAGCTGAAAGTTCTTGGGCAGATAAACAGAAAAAATGAAAGTTGCTATACTTGACTGGCCCTTTAAGATCAGAAAATATCAATCTACCCATTTTTCCAGATCACATCCGGGTTGTTGGTGTGGCTAGCCCTGCTGAAGGCACTCTATTTGCCTGTTGAGACTCAGCCCTTGTACGCCACTTCTGACATGTTGCAGTCAGACTGGCTGTGCTTGTGAAAGCTACAACGGCTATCAGCCTGCCTTACGCTCAGTTCCACCAAGGAGATTTGAATAGAAGCAACCTGCCTCTCACCGCCACCACCACCCTCCCCCCAGGACTTAACATTCACAACTGGAAGGACCATGCTGTATACTACTTGACCATCAGCCTTTTTTTTTTTTTTTTTAAGTCAGAGTAAGCCTCTACGCCTATGTATATTTCACCATTTTCTGCACTTGAGACCCCTTTTATCAGATCTGAAAGACTACAGCATATTGAAAGCACCATCCATTCCTCTCTCCTGCAATAATACTGAAGTGACTGAAATGTAGCAGTTCACCTTAGCAAAAAACTAAAGGAACACAAGAAAAGGTTTCCACTGAACTTAAAACTTACCACTGACTTCAGTAGCCTCACAGAACTATTTGCCAGTGGGAGGCTTGTTGTCCTGCATCATGTCAGCAAGATGGACTCTCAGATTCAAGGCCGCTGAGTTTGAGTTTAATTCTATTGAAACACTATTGCATCATCCGACACAACTACTCCATTCAAATGGATTACAAGCTTCCTGAGTACAAGACAAACTTACTTCTCATGATGTTTTTCAGAATACTTTTATTATCAAGAAAGTAACAGATACCAGCTGTTCGTGAACAGAGACTAAATTTTTTCAGTATCTGGTCATATTGACATCAATTGTTTTTGATTGACCAGCGTCCGTTCCATCTCTTTGTAAGAACTCTGTGATGTTCCTTGGAACCACTTTTCCCTGTCTTCAGTCCACATGATTCAGACAGTCTGGCCTAACTTTAAGCTTCATGGGTGGACGTGTAATTCAGACCTGATCAATCAGCATAGTCCATCTCTTTCACCGTAAAGATTGGTTCTGGAATGGTCATGTGGTCCAAGTTGGTCCAGTGATACTTAGTCCTAGGAGTTTTATTGAACTGTGGAGGAGAAGCTCAGAAGCTGTCTTTACTGAGGTTGGTTGGCTTTGTGTAGTATGAAAAGCTCAAACCGACAGGGCCCACCATATCAAATGAGCCAGAGAATGAAGCCAGTGCAGAGCCAAATGATGGAGAGACTTGAGTCCTGAGGACAGTATTTGTGCCCCTGGATCCAACCGTGCCTGAAGCTAGTATACCCCTATGGACTTTTCAGTTATGTGAGCCAATAAATACCCTTTTTTTGCTCTAAGTTACTTTGAGTTGGGTTTCTATTGCTTAAAATCGAATCAGTCCTGACTAGTATACTGTCTACCAACATCAACACTTGACAAATTCAGGTACTTATTAAACTGGATGTCATGGCCACATTGAAGTCTTCCAAAGCAGAAGACAAAGTGAAACAGAAAATGACAATGTTTAAGTTACTACCAAAACATAAAAATTACATGGTAGAAAAATATAGAAAACCTAAATGTTTATTGGTAAAGGATTGGTTAAATAACACATTGTTCAGCCATATAAGAAAATCTACATGGCTGTTAAAATTAATAAAATACATTTATTCTGTATGAACATGGAAAAATGGCCATGATATATTAAGAGAAACTATTACTAGAAAAATGTTTAGTATGAACTCACTTAAAAATTTGTGTTTATGATGCATAGAAAAGTCTACTAATGGCTTTCTTCAAGTAGTGTAGATTCCATGAGACTTTCAACTTTATACATTTCTGTATCTGAGTATTTTCCACTACTCACATTACTTTTAAACTTTATTTAAAAATAAAGAATTTTAAAACTTAAATTTAGTACTTACTGTTTGACGTCGGCAAGTTACTTACCACTGAGCTTATTTTGTCAAATACTGTAAAATACCCATCTTTATGTTAGTGAATATTTAGATAAATACGTTCATCATCCCATTAGTGAAGCTGACAGGGTTGTTGTACCTTGTTTGAGGACCTCAGAACTCAATAATCGAGTCTTCATTTCTCAAGTATATCTCTTTAAATACTGAGGTTTTGGGGGGATTATCAGGATGTCATAGTATCAGTGTTCATCAAAGATTACTCTAGTTCTCAACTGATAGTAATCTGTTAAGTCCTCTATTGCAGTGTTCACAGTAGGTAGGTAGAAGAAAAGAAATCACATTTGCTTTGAAATCCTTGAGTATTTTGATACCACAGCCAAATTCGGTAGTGACCTTTTCATTGCTAAGTCTCGTACATACTCATCTGAACTTCCGGCAGCAGAGTCCACTCCCACTATATCTTGGCACACACTTTTTCCCTTAGGTGTTGTGACACTTCTCATGTTCTTCCTGCCTTTCTGGCTGTTGCTCCGTTGTAGATAGATTTCTTCTCTCCATCATTTAAATATTAGCATAATGGCCAGCCATTGATTTTTGCCTCCCCATTTCCCCTTTTAATGGAAAATCCCCACTTTTTCTTTGGACTGCTGTTCCTCTCCATTCTGAGGTTTTAGTGGAACTGTAGATTACAGTATTACGGCCTTGTACCCCCCTCAGTGATCATGTGATCCAAGGCTTGTCCACTCAAAATTCCCCCCCTCACCAGGACTTTTGAGTCTTAAGAGAGGTGATGCAAACAAAATCGGGAGTTGCGTCATTCTGATGGTAGTGTCCCAAGGAAACTATAACAGTTGGCACAAGGACATCCCTCTTGGTGCCCTGGTTCCTGTTGTCAAGGCCTAGTTATCCAAATTTTTCTCTGATTCTGTAGACTACCATATATTCTTAAAATACATTCCTTTTTCATTTGTCAGCCAAAGCAGGTCTCTCCTGCTTATGGCCAAATAACAGAAATTGATACCAGAGAGTTAGATGGACTTCAGACCTTTAGGAACATGGAAGATCTGGAATTGAGTCTGAACTAGAAACAACAGAAACTTGCTGTGTCTCCCAGCAACTTGTATTGGCAAAGGAGCCAGTAAAGGTACTTCCCCTTGTCATTTGGAAGCATACGCCTATTGAGGCAAAATGTGGATAACGAGGTATCTGTTGACAATAGGACAATTTGAAAAGGATAAAGAAGTATCTTCTCACTAATACTCACAGGTGTGTTGGTGCTGGTTAAATACACTAACATGCATAAACCAAGGTACGGTTTAAGAATAAAGGACAGTATCACCCAGAAATTAAGTTCTCACCTTGGGGAGAAGAAGAATCCATTTTCTACAGTATGTTGACTGGAAGCATTTATAAAATTACTCACGTTGAAGAGCACAAGTCCTGGGCAGCCAAGGACCGGTTGCATGTACCTGTCCGGTGTCTTCCCCCCTCACCCCCTTTGAGAACAGCACTTCCCCTTCCCTTTGTGAAGCCGCCCCTCCATGCTTCCAGAACATAGTATGTAAATGGCATATGAGTGCATGTTACTGAGATTTCCTCAGTCGCCCAGATTCCTGGTTTTCTTGAATGTTAAACTTCTCAAAGTTTTGTGAACTGCCTTATATCCTTCCAGTAAATTGCATCAGCTGTGCAGACTGATACACAGGCCCCTAAAAATGATCTTTTACAACCACATGCAAAGCCCTGGTAGCCAGGGCCAATTTTTGTCGCTTACAGTCAGGGAAGCCCAACTAAGTCGAGTCCCTTCTGTGTCTTGGGCCTTCTTGGCCCACTCTGAGGAATCTTTCCCATTCCCATGGCTTTGGTTTCCAACTGTAGGTTCATAACTTCAGATTCCTATTCTCAGCCTAGATATATTTCCTGAGCTCCAGACCGTAATGTCCACCTGTCATTTAACTATAGCCCTGCTTGATGAACAGATACTTCACACTGACCCCATCATTTTCCTCTCTAAAATCTGTTCTGCTAGTGTCCTTTTCTTGATAAATGGTTCCACCCTCCATGGACGAGAACACAAAGGTTATTGTCACTTGCTTCTCTTTTTTGTGTCACCCCAAACATCCCTGTTAGTCATTAAGGTGTATTATGTAAATGATATGCTCTCCCGGTGTCCCATGTAAATATACCTTAAAACCATCTCCATTCTATCAGCTTTGTCCAGAGTATCTGTTGCTAGGACTATTATGATGCCATTCTAGTGTCACTGTCTCTACTGCTGTCCTCCTGCAGTCTGTGCTTCGCAGAACTGCTAGAGTAATCCCAGATCTGATTGTGTCACTCCTCTGCCTAAGACCTTTGAACAGTTTCTCCATTGTTTTATTCTGAAACTTTATACTTGTTTACGACGCTCTTCATTATCTTACTCAAGCCTTTCACCACTTCAAACAGAAACAGCTTAATTTTGTATATTGGCATTTCCTATAATACTTCATATGAAAAAAGAATTCCAAGTTTCTCTTTCCATGAAGTTTCTAGATTAAAGTTGATACGTGTTACTTCTATATAAATAGAGCTACAGTAAGTGCCTAGAGAGCAACAAGATTCCTGCCTCACAACATAGACAATACCAAAGGGGCGACAAATTCAAATGTTAAAATGAAATACTGGAAGAACTTTTAGGACACTTTATAACCGTATGATGGGGATCATAAGCAAAACAAAATCTAAAAGTTCTCAAAGAAATTATAGACATACTTGACTTCATAAACAGATTTGGGGAAAACAAATCTTGGATCTATAAAAGACGCATGAGAGACACATGACAAATTTCCAACACAAGTGACAGATGATGATTAATATCCCTGATATACAGAGTTCTTAGCACTTTATACGTACTGGCATTGTTTCACTATTGGGAAGCACATGCCTTTTTTTTTTTCTTTAGGAGAGAATTTACTCATTTCTAAATTTATTTTTAAAGGAAGACATTTTCTCATTAGAAGAGTGATAAAAAGGGGAACAAAGAGTAATGGTTAATTATGGCTTACATATTTAGGGTTGCCTTTTGAAGGTGCTTGGTTTCCAGGTGACTGGTCTTTAGCCTTTGGATAGGCCACTCTACAGCAAAGAGCTATATGTTGGGGTGCTACATTCTGACAGAGATTGGTCATCTCCCTGTATTCTTTCCAGAATAAACACATTTCCCAGCCTTCCTCGCATTTAAGTATAGCCCACTGACTACAGTTTAGCCAATGGGGCACGGGCAACTGCTGCCACTTGTCCTTAAGAGAGTGTGTGCCCGGCTCTTTCTTCCATCCGGCTGAAGACAATGTAGACCTGGAGACCTGAGCGGGTCGCAGCCGGGCCACGACGGAGGGGGGCTATGTGTGAAAGGTCGTGGGGCAACAAGGTCAAAGGAGCCGCCATACAAGGCCTGAACTGTTTACCTCTGGGCTTAGTTTAGAAGATAAACTTTCACCCTCTGAACAGAATTGGTATTTGAGGGTTTCTGTCCTTCACCGCTAAAACTAATCTGTCCACAAATACTTTGTTGGGAATATTTCTTAGGAACATCTTATTCTGTCCCCATTTTATGCAGCCTGCCCCTAGCTGGACTTAACAGAGGTGCAGTGCCCTAGTTGCATGACTGGCTGGGCCATGAGCCCACATATGTCTCCCATCATAAGTTGGTCAGTCGGCTTTTTAGCCAGGTGCCCAGAGTGCCCAGGGTCCCCACTGCTGTGGACATCTGTTGCCTTTGTATTGCCACTACCCATCCGCACTTCTTTTGACTTGCTCTCCGCCTTTTCTGTCTCTCTGCTAACTACCCCTGGCTCCAGGGTGACCGTGTGACCGACTGACCCACCGACAAGAGCCCTGCAGCCCCTTGGTCAAGGTCTTTAGGTAAGGGATAAGCACAGGCTCTAAACCAAACCAATCTTACACAAACTAGAAGTTAATTCTGAGAGCTGAGAGGAGGGGGGTATTTAAACAACTGAGAAAGTCATTTCTTTTAGCTTTTAATCCACTGAATATAGAACTGTACAGCTGTAAGTCTGGTACTGCTGCTAACCACCTCGCTACCATAAGGAATGGAACGTGCACAGAGGACTAAGAAAGAATCCTTAAAGACTTTGTTGTCCCCTGGGTTCAGCCATACCTGAAGCTAAACGAACCCTGGACGTTTTTTGCAAGCCAGTAAATCCAACTTTCACCTATTCAGTTTGAGTTGTCTTCTCTTTTCATGAAACGGACAGAGTTCTGACTGAACCATCCCATTTCAATTTATTACCAGCACCAGACACATAATAAATGTTAGAAAATAATATGAGGTTAGTGTATAAGAGACAAACTTGTCAGGGTGACTGAATGGCTCAGTCGGTTAAGCATCTGCCTTCGGCTCAAGTCATGATCCCAGTGTGATCCCGGAATCAAGCTGCACACCGGGGGGGGGGGGGTGTCCCTGCTCAGCAGGGAGTCTGCTTCTCCCTCTGACCCTCCCCCATCTCATGCTCGTTCAGTCTCTCAGATGAATAAGTAAAATCTTAAAAAAAAAAAAAAAATGATGCTTAGAACTTGTTAACTCCAGCAGACAGAGCCACAGAAATTTCTGCACTAGCAAAGCCTAAGACTGGCGTGCTCCCTTACCCCTCCGAGCCAGTGTATTCAGAAAAGGAGGAGTACCTACAGGCCCTGTCTCAAAGAATGAGCACACAGTACTCAGCACATTGCCTGGCACCTTCATAATAAGCCCTTCATGAAGGGCAGTGTTGTTAGCAATAACCTGATGACAATAACACCCTGGAAGCAGCCAGCCAGCCACTCCCTTGCCATCTTTAACCTCAACTTGCTATCATATTCGATCTCTTTTATGAGGCAACTCAATTCCTTATTTGCCCCATCACCCTTGGGAGTGCTGATGGCAGCAAAACAGGACACATTCCGTTTCTCTGGTGGGCTGAGGTCCTTGGATGCTACCTGAGCCCACGGACCTGTTAGCAAATGTGACAGGAAGCTTGGGTTAAGGAGGTCCAGTTCTTACAGATAGAACAATGTAATTCCTCATCTTCGTCCGAGCAGGTGGCCAGTCTGGGCATGCTCCAGACGGATGAGTGGCTTACCACTTCTCAGCATCACACGGAGACGCAGCACTCCGAACTGCTGCTTGTTAAGAATCCTGGTCCTTCACACCAACAAGAATGAAAAGTATCTTTTTAAAAATATGTTTTATTTACTTATTCGACAGAGAGAGACAGCGAGAGAGGGAACACAAGCAGGGGGAGTGGAAGAGGGAGAAGCAGGCTTCCCGCTGAGCAGGGAGCCCGATGTGGGCCTCGATCCCAGGACCCTGGGACCATAACCTAAGCAGACACTTATGACTGGCCCACCCAGACGCCCCTAAAGATATCTCTCTGTTCAGGTGTGATTCTGAATATCCCAGAAGACCTGTGGCTTTAGGTCAGGGAAATGGGCCAAAGCCATATTTCATCAGGCACTAAGGGACCTTGGGGATCCCAGGCTCATCATTGCCATTCTTCTGAGGTAACAGCAACAGAGCAGAAATATCACAGCCATATTTGCCTGACCCAATGCCTGGCTGCTTGGGACAGGAACTCTTCCTCTCTCAAGTTCAGAAGATGCCTTGAACTACTTGGATTTGGGGAGAAAATAGTTTCCCAGAGAAAGTATTCAAGTTCAGGTGCAGCTTTAGGTGGTCCAGGACCCAGAAGACACCAGAAGACATACACAGACCAGAGCTTCAAAGACTGTGAGGTTGATGGGAGGAAAGGAGGGGGGGACAGGAGGGTCATCGAGCCCACTGCACTCTTACCACAAAGATTCCCTGACAGTTCTCAAGATGCTGTTCAGCTTCTGTCCCATCTTCAGAATCCATTGTCTGGAGTGCAGTAGGAATTAACATTGCAAAATAAACCCTTTGGTTCTCCTGTGACCAGCACAATTACGCTGCAGTATATTCTAGTGTGTGTTTTACACTATTCATTTTACAAGGTGATCATTTAAGTTACATGAGAAATTTTGAAGAGTATATGACAGGCATGAAACCCGAGTCCAAGACCACATGCACTTATCTGCCGCCGCCACCACCGAGCTGTCTCCCAACGCGGGAAGCCAGCCCCAGAGGCAGGGCCCAGCTGGGTCTCCATGAAAGGCGCCCTGTGGCAGGGGACCATCAGACCTCCCTGTGGTCCCTACGGAGAACCTAAGTAGTTACATGACTTCTTACCATCCCTTCCTGGCCTATGCAAGACCCCAACCACTCTGAAGTGTTGCATGATCTCTAATAACAGGAAAACGTGCAATCATCAAAAGTAAATGTGGCAAAGTTTCAGGAACCTCAAGTCTCTAAGAGCAGGCGGGCGTCCTTGGCCCTGGCTGAGAAGCAAGTCGATACCAAGTTGATCTTAGCACTTCGCCAAATGGATCGCTGTTTCCTCATGCCGTGGGCACCCAAAAAGGGAACAAGGGCTCAGGCTGTGTTTATAGCTCTTTGCCTGGATACCTCTCCCCGTTCCCTCTTTTAAGGCAAAGAGCTCTGCCGTGATGCTATTCTGCTCTCTGGGGCCTGGCCTTTCCTATGTGAACCTGTTTTGTGATAAGTAGATACTTTTGGCTTTACTTTCTGTGCTTGTCCTTGGGCCTAACAACCTAAGAAGGAAAAGCAGAACCTACTTGTTCCCCCCTCCCTTACTTCTCTCATTCCTTGCTCATTCTTCCACTTAGAAAATTTTAGTCAAGCTTCCGTGTTCCCCACACATGGGCCTTACAAGAAACCAGCTACTGGGGCACCTGGGTGCTCAGATCATGATCCCAGAGACCCAGGATCAAGCCCCCCATCAGGCTTCCTGCTTGGCAGCAGGCCTGCTTCTCCCTCTCTCACTCCCCCTGATCATGTTCCCTCTCTGGCTGTGTTTCTCTCTGTCAAATAAATAAACAAAATCTCTCTAAAAAAAAAAAAGGAAAGAAACCAGCTACTTCCTTTTACACATCCGTGGGTACCACCAAGTCATGGAGGAGCTCCTCACTCTCCACAGTTCTGGCTTCTCCCCCTTTTTCTAATCCTCTCGTGTCCACCCTCTACCCCTGCCTTGTGAAATTTCACAAGGTTCTCAAGATGTATAAAGACTCCTATAAGAAAAACAGCTATAAGAAATTTGAAAACTTTATGTGCAGGTTATTACTTTGAACTTCACTCAAGATGGGGTGTTATGGGACCAATTACACAGTATCTGGGGCCCAGTGCAGAATGAAACGGCAAGGGCCCTTGTTCAAAAATCGTTAAGAATTTCAAGATGGTGTTAGTAGATCATTAAACCAAATTGGAGGCCCTCCTGAGCACAGGGCTCTTCTAAATTTGGGGTCCTACATGTGCACGCAGGCCCCATGCCCAGGAGTCTGGTTCTGCTGGTGTATTTCCCTCAAATGCCCTTTGCTGCCTGAAACACATCCATGTCACGTAGTCTGCCAGTCTGGAACATTTGATATCAATAATATGAGTAATAATATTCGTTCATGCTAAGAATGGAGCTAAGCCTTCTGCCTGTTAACTCTGTTAATATATTCATTAATTATCAGTTATTATATTCCATTAATATTCCAGTCATCACGGAAGAAAACCAGAGTCCCTGAGTTTGTAGGTAGTCTTCTCCCTGGATTTCTAACCCAAACCCATCCTTTAAATGACAGATCTCTATCAGCCTGGAAAACAGTGGGATTCACTATATGGATAAACAACAGAAGCATTATAGGAGATTTTGACATAATAGAACAATAACCTTCATTTTAAAAAAAGAAAACACCCTTATGTATGTGCCAGGCACCATGCTGTGCTGTTTGCGTGCATCATCTCACTTGACACCTTTATGTGTAAGTTTCATTCCATAGTCTGAGCACAAGAAGTTTCCCATGCCTTTATCACTCTGTAGGTCATTTAATACCACCCTGAAGTCACCTTGCCCACACACATCCCTACCCCCAGCCATGGACTCATTGTGATGTCAGAAAATCAGCCCTACATGGAGGAATCCACATGGATGATTCACATGGAGATCACGGACAGTATGGCCAAGGATGGCTTTTCCTTCTGGTGTCCAGGGACTCTGGCCCTTACCTCAGTACCCCAGACCTATACCTGGACCTTCATCTTCTTTACTGCTAGTGGTATACTTCAGCCCCTCCCCCCACCCCCAAAGTAGCGATGTAAGGACAAGCAAGACCCAGGTCACCTCCATTTTGAACATTCTCCAAATCCTGTCCCCCTTGTGATTTCAAATTTTCCATGGCCGCGAAACACCGAACACTAAGGGCTTGGGGGTGTGGGTATAAGGCAGAAATTCCAGCTTCCTTTTGCTCGGGCTTGGTTAGGAAAAGGAACTGCTGACATGGGAGGGTATTTTTTTAATTTTTGGGAACTTGGCGCATTGCATCAGATTAAGAAACTTTGGCTGGAAGGAGGAGTCACTGATCTAAGGTTCTATAGCTAGGAAGTGGCAGGGCTGGGTTTTTGAAGCTGTTGGTCTCTAACCTTCAACTGTGGGCCACCTACTCCTTCATTAGAATCACCATGGGGGAGCTCATTGAAACTTTCCAGGCTGCGCACTGGCCTACAGAATGAAAAACTATGGGGACAATCTGCATCTGTGTGTTACCTAGAAACTCTCAGAATTTCTACTTGAAATTCCAGCCAACCTCACAATATTAAGTGTGGAGAAAACTCTGGGGTGCCCCCACCATGATCAGTGCCTGTGGGTACTCACACATCTTAGTCCAAGAGCCAAGAGAGAGTACCACAGGTTAGATGGTTCATCCAACAAAAACTTATTCTCTCACAGTTCTGGAGGCTGAAAGTCTGTGATCAGGGTGACCTGCCAATTTGGTTTCTAGTGAGGACTTTCTTCCTGCCTTACAAATGGCTGCTTCTCACTCTATCCTCACGTGGCCTTTCCTCAGTGTGTGTGAGAGAGGAGAGAGTGAGCTCTTTGTTGCCTCCTCTTATAAGGACACTAGTCCTCATCAGATGAGGGCCCTACCCTTATAATCTCGTATGACTGTAATTTCTTCTGTAGAGGCCCCATATCCAAATATAGACATGCTGGGATTAAGGCTTCAGCATGAATTCTGTGGAGACACAAATATTCAGTTCATAATATCACCTTTGAAGAATCCATTCTGCTAGACTTGGACCAACCCCTGAGGTGAGACTTGTGATTTGCTTCTAAGCAGAGACAACACCTGGCCAGAGTGCTGGGATGCCCCTCTGGGATTATACTGCAGTTAAGTGGCCATCGTGGGAGAGTCCACATGGCAAGAAACTGCTGGCAGCCTCTAGGAGAGAAGGGTGGCTTCCAAAGAAAGGAAGAAGCTGGGGCCCTCCAACTTACAGCCACAAGGAACTGAATTCTGCCCACCTGAAGGACCTTGGAAACGGGCTCTTCCCCATTCGTGCCGCCTGATGAGCGTGGGGTCTGACCAGCACCTTGATTGGAGCTTTGTGAGTTCTTGAGAGTCCAAACTATGCCCATAATTCCAACCCACAGAAACTTTGCGATGATAAACGTGCTGCTCTAAGCCCTGAAGTCATTTGATACACATCAATGGGAAGCTAATACATTAGAAAACCCCACCATCTCCACTAACAACGCATTACAAATAATTCTCTTTTTCACCTCTCCATGCCAAACTGCCTATTTAAGAATTTTTTAAAAAATTCATGATTATGAAACATAATAGATACTCATTGTAGAACATTTGGAGGCACACCAAAAAGAAAATAAAAATTACCAGCAATAATTTCTTCCCACTCCCTCAGATAACCACAGATAGCACATTGGCAAACTGCCTCCCCCAACTTGGGTTCTATGCAGAGGCCTGGATAAAGTTACAAACAGAGAACACCCTGTGCGGACTGTTTTGTAACTTGTCCTTTCCACCATGTCAGCCCACGATTTCTAAAGAATTCGAAGCATCAGAGGGGTGAACTTGTTCCTGGGATTCGGGGATGTTGCCAGACCCCACTTTTAATAACCTCAGGTTTTTCCCAGGCTGGGCTTTGGCAAAGGGGACTCAGAAAGAGGAGACTGAGGCCAGAGAACAGATGGCATGGCCAAGGCCAGATAGCTTGTGGTCTTCCAGAAATTTCTCCCCTTCACAATACCTCATAGCATTGTACTTGAGCTGCTATATCCCCAAAGTTGTTACCCTTGGACTTATTGGCAGAGTTCAGTTGTATGGGTCACAACCTAACTTCCAATCAAGAGGGGTGCTCAGACAGGCTTGGAATAGGGGAAGCCAGCACCCTTCTGCCTGAGACTGGCCAGCCCACTATCCATGAGGCTTGATTATCCCCTGACCCCCAGAGCAGCTAAAATGACCCCTGGCACCAAATTCAGAACTTGTAGGGTTTGACCTTCTTTTAAATCTGAGAGCGAGGGATGCCTGGGTGGCTCAGTCGGTTAGTCAGGATCATGACTCCAGGTCATGATCCTGGAGTTCCAGAATGGAGGCCCGCATCGGGATCCAGTGTTCAATGGGAAGCCTGCTTCTCCCTCTGCCCCTCACCCTGCTCATGCTATCACTTTCTCATTCTCTCTATCTCTCTCTCAAATAAATAAATAAAATTATTTTTTAAAATGTGAGCGGAAAGGTGGTAAGGAAGGAGATGGGAAAGGAAGGCAAGAATCATTCACCCAGTAAACTTTATCAAGCTTCCAGAAGTCCAGGCCCTGAGCTAGGTTCTGAGGTCATGGAGGTAAGTACCACCAGGTCCCAATGATAAACAATACTTCTGTATTTGAATGTTATACAACAAACAGGTGTTACTTTTTCAGTTTAAAAAAATGTTTAGTAAAGATTTTTTTCAAGAATGTCTAAGTTAGGGGGTGCCTGGCTGGCTCAGTCAGTTGAGCATCCTACTCTTGATTTCAGCTCTGGGCATGATCTCAGGAGGTCATGGGATTGAGCCCTGCATTAGGATCCCCACTCAGCAGGGAGTATGCTTGAAATTCTCTCTTCTTCTCCCTCTGCTTCTCCCCTACCTGCTCACTCTCTCCCTAAAATAAATAAGTCTTCTCAAAAAAAAGAATGCCTGAGTTAGTTTAACATTTATAAATTGTGATTCTTCTATGTGTTTATTATTAAACAACATACCAAAACTTTGTAGCATAACATTGCATATACTCATGATTCTTTAGGGTCGGAATTGGGCAGAACACAGTAGGGATGACTCATCCCTGTGCTTGGATATCCTGGACACCAGCTGGAATGCCTAAGGTGGCCACAGATGGCCGGGACAGCTCCTCTAGGGCCATATGTCTGGGGTCTCAGTTGTTCTCCACGATGTATCTTCTTGGACAGGAATGATCAAGGTGCCTCCCTCATGTCTATGAAATGGCACCTGAGCTAAGAACAGTGGGACTTGGACTTCCACTAGCGTGGCAGTCTTAGAAAATCACCACTTTTACTTGGTAGCTGGCTTCCCCCAGAGCAAGAATTCTGCGAAAGGGGAGATCCTTTTAAAGGCAATAAGACAGAGTCACACATCATTACCTCTATTTGTTTTCTATTCATTAGAAGCAAATCATCAAACTTAGTTCACACTTAAGGGAAGAAGATCTAAGCCCCATCTCTTGAAGAGAGGATTATTAAAGAATCTGTGGATATAGCTTTTTCAAAAGCACCGTAACAGTCACTTATTCTACTATAGCATGGGCATTAGACACCCTCCCCAAGCCTGTGCTGTCCTGGAACCAGTTCAAGCCCCGGCCTTGTCTCCTAAGGAACAGTACGGCTGATTTCCTTTTCTGCCTCGGTTCTCCCAAACATTCCTGTCCATCTCCTCTACTCACAAGAACTTATCAGTGTATATTTTCCCATCCTTTAAACAGTCCCCTTCCTTAAATGCATTATGATACTAATTGTTAAAATAATGAAAATTATTTTTATGAAGCTCTGTATAAAGGCAATTATTTTGAATGAAAAGTCCATCTCTAGCCATACTGTTAAGGAAATGTGAGGACAAAAGAAAGTATCTGAAGGCAGGCTGGGATTCCAAAACTTTCTCTAGTATACCCTCTCTGAAAAAACTACTTGAGGATGTACTTCAACAAACTAATAAAGGAGTCCATGGAAAATACTAGAGAAAAAAAAAAAGAAATAGTGCAACTAAAGCAGGAAAAAATTTGAAAAAATTCCAACCTGATACCTATTCAGCATACTTACAATATAATCCGTCAAAACCAGAATTGAATATCATGTTTCGGGGACAAAAACTATCTGGATGTGCAAATTGAGTAAGTAAAAATCTGAAAATCATTTAAAGTGAAGTGAAGATAAAAGACTGTCTGACTGGGGCATCGGGGGGGCTCAGCTCATTGTGTGTCTGCCTTCCAAGGTCCTGGGATCGAGCCCCATGTGAGGCTCCCTGCTCAGCAGAGAGTCTGCTCTTTCCGCCGCTCTTCACTCTGCGCATGCTCTCTCTTACTCTCTCTTAAATAAATAAATAAGATCTAAAAAAAAAAAAAAAAGGCTTTGACTGCCAGAAAGGGAGCGTGCAGTTAGAAAAGCTGGTGGAGACACAAGCTATGTTGGAAAATCACGGTCAGGCTAAAACGCACATGATTTTGGACAACTGATTGTGATTTAAACAGTAAAAAATAAAAATTACCAAGTCATCTAAAGCAAAGCCGACTTTATTGCCTTCTTGCCAAAGGAGAGCTGTGCCATTCAAATGCAAGTTCCACAGGGCACCTGGGGGCTCAGCTGGTTGGGCGACTGCCTTCGGCTCGGGTCATGATCCTGGAGACCCGGGATCGAGTCCCACATCGGGCTCCCTGCTCGGCGGGAAGCCTGCTTCTCCCTCTCTCACTCCCCCTGCTTGTGTTCCCTCTCTCGCTGTGTTTCTCTCTGTCAAATAAATAAAATCTTTAAAAAAAAACAAAACAAAACAAACAAATAAAAAAAAAAACAAAACAAATGCAAGTCCCATAGGTCTCTCTGAGCAAAAATGAAAGTAAGTAAAAAGGAGACAAGGAGCGGCTGAAATAAGACAAGGTTCTGATTTATGGTCCTTAGCTGGCTCACAAAGCAGATTGTCAACCATGTTTGCAATTGATCACCTTTCAGTTCTCTGTCCCTGAGGGTAGGAGCCCACTCTCGAGCAAGTCCAAGAGGTCAAGACAGGATCCCCTTGGGCCTCAGGTCACTGAGGAGAGGTGCTGGCACACACCCGTTCCAAGCTCGGCAAGGTGGTGTTTGTTCTTTAAAACAAGTATGAAACTGCCCACCCCTGAGGACAAAAACATTGAGAAAGGCGTGAGATTAATATTCTGAATCCACAGCTAATTTTGTTGGGTTTTTTTAAAGATTTTATTTATTTATTTTAGAGAGAGAGAGAGATCACAAGTAGGCAGAGAGGCAGGCAGAGAGAGAGGAGGAAGCAGGCTCCCCGCTGAGCAGAGAGCCCGACACGGGCCTCGATCCCAGGACCCTGAGATCATGACCTGAACTGAAGGCAGAGGCTTAACCCACTGAGCCACTCAGGAGCCCAACTTCGTTGGTTTTAAAATAGATAGCAGGAATAAGTGTTCTCTCAGGATGTCTATTGTTTTTCCCTGAAAGCAATCTGTCACTTTTATTGGGTCTTTTCTTAGATCAGCCTTTCTCAGTTACTTCCTTCTAGTGGGTTCAGGTTTAATTTTTTCCCATTCAATAAAAGTTTTTCGGTGTGTATGTGTGTGTTTATTGTCTACTGAACTGTGACAGCTGTCCCCTGATTTTCATTTGGCAGGTGACGGGATTTTACTACATGGAAACTTAAAGATATACCTATTTAGAAAAAAACAAAGTTTAATCAAAAACACAAGGTTCCCACTCTCACTATTTCACAATCTCTTTCTAAATAGGAGGATTTTGGAGGGTGAGGGAGATTGGTTTCACCTCAGTTCTTTTTCTTCTATTAAATTCTGGTAAGGTAAGTTACATATTTTATTTTTAAAAACTAAGACTCTGTATACCATGGTGGTATACAGAACTAAGGATGATTTTTTTTAATTTCCTCTTCATCTGTTATATTTTCTGTAATTTTCTTTAAAAATTTAACCACTGGGTTGATAGCTGGGTCAGTAGGTGGAGCGTGCAGCTCTCCATTTTGGGGTCGTGAGTTCGAGGCCCATGCTGGGCAAGGAGCTTACTCTTTTAAAAAATTCATTCATTCAACCCTAACTATAAACCGTTTTAAATAATAATAATAAAAGGAAATAAAAATGTAACCACAAATGTGAAATTTTTTAAACCATAAAATGTTATTTTATAAAAGGAAGCCAAATATATATGTTAGTGAATGTTCATGACAACTTTAACCCCTTAAAAAGAAAACCAGTTATTTTACCCACAAAATCTGGTTTAATCAGGGAAGACAGCTGCACCTGGAATACCCAACCTAGGGCAAACCGATAGCGGCAGGTGCACAGAGCAAAGGAGAGGAAGGTTGTGTTATGGAGGAAAGGAGGAGATGGGAGGAGCTGTTTTAAACAAAAATTCCATTGGAGTCAACTGGGAGCTCCAAATATAATGGCTTTTCATTGGCTGAGTTGTGACAGTCTCTCATTGACTAAGCTGTTGCCAGGGAGAAGGAAAGCCTTTCTTCCTCCTGCTGGGATAGTAAAGAAATAGCCATCTGCATAGTGTGTCTCTGCTTGTAGGGTCTGCCCTGAGGAACGCTAGGGCTTGAGAGCGCCCGCTGCCGGCCTCCTGAGATTTCCTTTTATTCATCAATTTTCACACATGGTTCATAATAACAAAAAATGGCGCCTAGTGGAAAGGTCTGTCAACAAGGGGAGAGATTGGCTAGATTATGGGGCCCCCATAAGTGATGATATAGTTCTTGAAAGTACTGAGGTTTTACATGAAAGGACTTGGGAAAATACTAAAGAAAGCAAATTACAGAAAAACATGTTCTCATTTTTGTGGGGCGTAGAGAACAAGAGGGGGCCACTCATGTCGAGCAGTGACCCGTAGCGAAGGGCGGTGCAGGGAGGACCAGACATCACTGAAACCCGTGCAGACTGGCGGCCCTCAGAGCTGATAACCAGCGAAGTCAGGGAGCCTGGGAGAACCCAGAGCTGGTAAGTGGCCCTGCAAAGACCCAGGACTGATTAAATTCCTTCAAAAAGGGAAGACTTTTGCAGGAAACTTTCAGGCACTCCAGACGCTGACCTTTCCATGTCTGACTGCCTTTAAAAGGCAGCTTCTTCCAAAGTTTATGCTCAGTTGAGCTCTGAACATTAAATAGAGTTCCTTCACTCTTTCAACATAATAAGCAATAAGCCCCACGAACAGACCTGGACCACACCAAGTCCTCATTTCCACCGCATGCTCATGGCCTGAGTTTGTGGTTGCTACATTAACTGCTTGTCCCTTGTTGTATCTTGTTTGTTGTGTTACTCTGTACTGTGCTTTGCTCTGTGTGATGTGTATGAAGCCAATGCCTAGTGAAATGCGGCTGAGTTTGGAACACTGGTTAACAACTATGTTAACCTTGCTTTATGATTGAATAAGGCTGACATTGTGGAAAGACACAGCTCATGTGGGCAGCGTTATAGTGTGCTAGAGAAGGGGGGCAAAAAGAGTTCAATTTACCAAATTACCCAGATTATTCAAATTACCCAAATATAACTCAGAGGGCCTAGAGATTAAAAAGAGATGCATAGACACATGTGTGTGTGTTTATGTGTATGTATGTTTCAACTTGACCCCTAAATGCAAAATGATACTCAAGTGAAAAAAAGTGATCTATTTCCTGACTTAGGAAAACTAGGTGGCCTTACTAAAGAAGGTATAATATATATTAAGACCATGCATATTAACTGTATGAAATGTGAAATATTTTAAGAGTAATTTTGATAGTAATAAAATTTTTCCATTATGAGCTGACTTTAGATGTCATCACTTCACACCATATAGGACATTACTTAACTCTTTATGTGTGGACCAGAAATTAACATCTGATAACTGACATTAACCTTTAGTTAACAGATGCTAGGGGACCGACTTACTTTCAATGCTTACCCACATAAAGTTCTATGTAGTTAGGATTTGTTAAATTTATTCATAATTTATCATTTTCAAAAGTTATCTTTATGTCTTTATATAATGCATATTATCTTTCTGCATTAATATATTTTCATATAACACTATTTTTTAAGTTTTTGTTTTAATTGATCTCTACTTAATGTGGGGCTCAAGCTCATGACCCCAAGGTCAAGAATCTCATGCTCTACTGACTGAGCCAGCCAGCCAGGGACCCCATATAACACTATTTTTAATAGCTGCATTTAGTTGGACACTTAAGTCTTTGAATTTTTATAATATAAGCATTCTCATACATAGACTCTTGTTCATGTTTCCATTTGTTCTTTTATGAATTCATCCTAATGGGGGAAAAGGGGTATATGCATTGTTTAACATCTTTGTGACGATAAAGTAAAATGATGCTTGAGGAGAACCTTACTTCTATAATTTTTCCCCTTGCCACTGGGCTTATACCCAGATCTGAAAATCCCTGAAGGTCAAACAAACATCTATGCCCTGTTTCAGTTGCCACAGCCTGGACTGGCCCCGAATGGTCCATGGACCCTGACCCTGACCTCAGGGAACTCACAGTCTGAGGGGAAAACTGACAGGAATAGTCACAGAACAATGCCACCGGCGTTAAAAATGAAAGTGCAGTATCCGAAGTGGTACGGAGCACTTCTCAGACCTTAACGTGCCCACCTATCCCCAGGGGTCGTTAGAAGGCAGACCTGATTCAGCAGGCCTGGGGAAGGGCCTGAGACTCTGCATCCACCAGGCCCAGATGATGGCAAGAGTGTGGTCACTTGCAGATCACACTCTGAGTAGCAAGAGTATAAAAAAAGGTTAACAGAGCTTTCCAGATGCCCGAACAGAATTTTGAAAGATGACTATGAATTTCCCAGACAGTTAAGGAGGGAAATTCAGAGGGACGGGCTCATGCAAAGGTGCAGAGGCACAAAATGGCGTGGTTTCTCCGCAAGTTCAGAAGGTGGGGGTGGGGAGCAGAAAGATGCCCCCTAAGGAGCACCCGTGGTGCTGAGACAGCAGGGGAAGAGACTTCGGGGTTAATCCGCAGGCTAGATAACTGGATGTGGGGGGAAGCGGAGGAGGGCATGGGGGAGGGCTACTCCCACCAAGTGATTAAATGAAGAACCTAGTGCAGGTTTGAGGGAGAAGGTGATGAGTTCATTTTGAGATGCATGGAGTTGGAGGTAGAGGCGTGAAAACAGTGAGGCACTGGTGAGCACTGTGGGGGCCGGAGCAGGGACAGGGGTAGTCAAGCCGCGGCCTGAGCGTGGCGAAGGGCTCCCTCAGCCAGACGAGTAGCTCTCTGAGAGTCTCAGAACCCCCACCTTAAGGCCGCAGACCTGTGAGTGATGTTTCTCCGACTACACCTGAGAACGTGGGCCACGAGGGGCCAAAGCCAGGTCCCCAAGGCCCCCCGAATTATCAACATGTCATACAAAGCAACTTCATGGAAATGTTTATAGCAGCTTTATTCAAAATTGCCCCAAACTTAAAGCAACCAAGATGTCTTTCGTGGATAAATAAATGAGGGTAGGGGCACCTGGGGGGCTCAGTGGGTTAAGCGACTGCCTTCGGCTCAGGTCATGACCCCGGAGACCCGGGATCGAGCCCCACATCGGGCTCCTTGCTCTGCGGGAAGCCTGCTTCTCCCTCTGACCTTCTCCCCTCTCATGCTTTCTCTCTCCCACTCTCTCTGTCTCCAATAAATAAAATCTTTAAAAAAATATGGGGCGCCTCGGTGGCTCAGTTGGTTAAGCGACTGCCTTCGGCTCAGGTCATGATCCCGGAGACCCAGGATCAAGTTCCACATCGGGCTCCCCGCTCGGCAGGAAGCCTGCTTCTCCCTCTCTCCCTCCCCCTGCTTGTGTTCCCTCTCTGGCTGTGTTTCTCTCTGTCAAATAAATAAATAAAATCTTAAAAAAAAAAATAAACGAGGGTGCATTCATACAATAGACTACTATTCAGTGATATAAAGAAAGGAGCTATTACGCCATAAAAAGACATGGATGAATCTTAAACGCATATTGCAAAGTGGAAGCTGCTGGTGCGAGAAGGCTGTGTCTTGGATGATTCCAACTGGGAACACAACACTGTAGGGACAATAAATTAATCAGGGGATGGCAGTTCTGCTATTGTGATTTAGAGCAGGAACTAAGTATTTGATCTTCATCCCTGTTCTGATACTAAACTCCTAAAACCCTTGTAAATTTTCAGGGCACCTGCCTTCGGCTCAGGTCATGATCCCTGAGTCCCAGGATGGAGCCCCACATCGGGCTCCCTGCTCAGCGGGAAGCCTGCTTCTCCCTCTCTCACTCCCCCTGCTTGTGTTCCCTCTCTGGCTGTGTTCCTCTCTGTCAAATAAATAAAATCTTTAAAAAAAAAAGAAACCCTTGGAAATGTTTTAAGTGATGAAAGTGATAAAAATGTGTCTTTGTTATGTGAATGAGGTGACTTTTGGAGAGCCCCCAGGTAACCTAAGGGTGGGGGCTGGTTGCCAAGGGATTCAAGGGTCGGAACTTTCAGTCCCAACCTTACCTCCAGGGAGGGGATGGGGGCTAGAGATTGAGTTCAATCGTTCCTATATTATGAAGCCTTCATAGAACCCCAAAAGATAAGCTTTGGAGAGCTCCCAAGTCTGGCTATTCCTGAATTACATCTTTTTATCATAAACTGGTCATTTGGTAAGTAAAATGTTTCTCTAGTTCTATGAGCTACTCTAGCAAATTAACAAAACCCAAGGACGGGGTCATGGGAGCCTCTGATCTATAGCCGCGTGGTAAGAAGCACAAGGGACAACCAGGACTTGGAAGTAGTTTTTGGAGAGTTCAGGCAGGAAGCTTGTGTCTTGTAGGATTGAATCCCTAAGCTGTGGGATCTTAGCTATCTCCAGGTAGGTAGTGTCAGAACTGAGGTGACTGCCTCTGGTGTTGGAAAAAGCACACACCACGTCAGAGCAGACACTCACAGAGAGGGTGGAATGTTAAAGTGCGGGATTTTCAATCGATGAAATTCTGCGATACCCTCATGGTGGGCATAACTCATTATCGCATTTCTCAAAACTCAGAACGGTGCCACACAGACTGAAGCTTAATGTCTGCAAATTAAAAAAAAAAATCCTTTAGGAAGTTGGGAGATCCTAGGAAGGAATGTAGGCTGTGGTAAGAGAATTTAGCTATATGAAGGTGTGAGTTTATGAAACCCCTTCAGAGCTGAAGGGGATGGCGGTGCTGACCTAAGCCGGTGTTTGGACTAAGTGGGGTCTACGAGACTAAGGGAAAAGGAACTGCACTTCTGCTCTGTACTCTAGCTGATGACATTGCTTCATTGTGGGCACAGGTCAACGATTCTGATACATGAATACTGGAGTAGAACAATTAAGTAATGGGTATCAGATAATGGAATGTGGAAATTTTCTGTGTGGGAATAGTTTACAGGTACCCAAGGGTAGAAGGCTAGAATGATCCATGTAGCGTTGGATGTGTCCACAGGAGCTCATGTTCAGCTTTATGTAGCTACATATAGAAAAAGGCATAGATGTGTGTGTGCATGTGTGTGTGTGTAATTAGTTTTAGTTAGACACAAGTGTTTTTTGCTCTGTCAGCTGAGAAGCCCTAAAAGAAATGACACCCCGATAGCCAGGAGAGTGTTTAATGTCCAGACCTTGGTTTCTAATGCCGTTCTCCAATAAAAGGAACCAGAACTCCTCAGAGAAATTAGCTGATCCTAGGACAGGTGCAGGAAACATACAAGATGAACCTGGGGCAGAGAGTAAGAAAATACTCTATAGCCTAGGAACCAACTAAAGTAGTTCCTGGTGGCCAAGGCTGAAATAATTTGAGCAAGAAAAAAAAGAAGTAGTATTGGATCATGACCCAAAGTAAAGACCAAATACCCATCTGTCCATGATAATACAGATGCCTGAATAAATTAAAAAAGGAGAGAGGAACAGATCTGCCCCGCAGAATGGAGTGGGCTGAATGGTGTCCCGCAAAAACTCATGCCCACCTAAGAATGTGACTTTATTCGGAAAAAGCGTATTTGCAAATGTAATTAGTTAACAATCTCGTGCTAGCCTATCGGATCTTGAGTGAGCCTTACAGCCAGTGATCTGCGTTAGAAGAGGACACCGGACAGAGATACACGAAGAAAGCCACGTGAAGGTCGAGGCAGAGATCGGAGTTAAGCTGCTATAAGTCAAGTAATGCCTGGAGCCACCAGAAGCTGGAAAGGGCTGGGAAGGATTCTTTCTCGACGCTTCAGAGCAAGCATGGCCCAGCTGACACTTTGACCTCAGACTTCTAGACTCCAGAACTCTGAGAGAATACGTTTCTGTTGTTTTAAGCCACCCAGTCGGTGGTAATTTGTTATGGCAGTTCTTGGAAGCTAATACACAAAAGAATTCTAAATAATTTATGTAGACACTGCACTCTCGAGGAGGGGGAGGTGAGTCTTCACCCATCGGGCACGGTCTGTGCAGGGTGACTCCCTTCCAAAATGTGCGACATGGAAAGAGGGACAAAGAGTAGCTGGACAGTGGAGAAATCCAGCGAACATGCATCAGCCAGGTGCTCAAGGTCAACATCGACAGTCATAAGTCATGCTGATAGTACACACGCTTGATATGAGTTAAGGAAAATGCAGACCTCTGTGGTGTCCCTCCCAGTAATCCAAACTTATGAGAAAAGCACGAGATTAATTCTTGACCAGTAGCTCTCAAAACTGTCAAGGTCATCAACAACAGGAAACACGAGAAACTGTCCTAGCCTAAGGACAGATGACAGCTAAATGTAATGGGGTACCGGCAGGGATCCTGCAACAGAAAGAGACATTAGGTGAAAACTAAGAAAATCTAAAGTGTGGACTTCAGTTAATTAAAACATATCAATATGATTCACTAATTATAAGCAAATATAGCCATACTAATAAAAGATGTTAATAATAGGGAAATTGGATGCAGAGGTACTCTACTATCTTGTTAATTGTTCTGTGACTTTCAAAGGTTCTTTTTTTTTTTTAGTTTTAATAATTTCTTTTTTTTTCAGTGTTCCAAGATTCATTGTTTGTGCATCACACCCAGGGCTCCATGCAATTCGTGCCCTCCTTAACATGACCACCAGGCTCGCCATCCCCCACCCTCCTCCCTGAGAGGTTCTTTTAAAAAGTGTATTAAAAAGAAAAAAATTTAAATAATACAAAGGTATGGAAAATGAACCTCTTTTTCTTTTGTTCTGAAGTCCTAATCCCCAAAAGATTAGGTTAATTAATACGTTCATAAACTTGGTGCATATCCACAAAAAAAAAATTATTAACGACCTTCCCCAGGGATGCGCCCCCGGGGGTGGGGGTAGAGGGGTGTGGTTGTCCTCTCTGACAGTCCACCTGCCTGTGTACACGACTTTTGCCTGACTGCAGGAGCAGGGGGGCCCGGGTCCTCGGTTCTCAGTCAGTGCTCCAGAGCATTCCGCGGAGATGACCCCTCCGAGCACAGCTGATTGGCCCCGGGTGAGCATCACATACCAGCTGAGGAAATCAGACTCCGCCCCGGGACTTGCTCAGTCCCTCAAAGTCAGCCCTACAGCAGGGAACTGGAAGGAAGACAAACTTCAGTGGCCATCTGCTGGGCGGGAGGGAGAGACACAGTCAGGAGACCGGGGATCTCTCGGACAGATGGGGGAGAGACACAGTCAGGAGACCGGGGATCTCTCGGACAGATGGGGGAGAGACACAGTCAGGAGACCGGGGATCTCTCGGACACATGGGGGAGAGACACAGTCAGGAGACCCGGAATCTCTGGGACAGATGGGGGAGAGACACAGTCAGGAGACCG
>PITA01012635.1:0-15607 GCA_004023965.1 Spilogale gracilis
GGCCTTTACACTATTCAACTGTCATGAACCCGAGAGCCTGCCATGCCTTGCTGTTGGCTCTGTGGCTTGGAGGCTTTATCCACTCCATTATCCAGGTGGCCCTCATTCTCCACTTGCCCTTCTGTGGCCCAAACCAACTGGATAACTTCTTCTGTGATGTGCCACAGGTCATCAAGCTGGCCTGCACAGACACTTTTGTAGTGGAACTTCTGATGGTCTTCAACAGTGGTCTGATGACCCTCCTGTGCTTCCTGGGCCTTCTGGCCTCCTATGCAGTCATCCTCTGCCGTGTACATGGGTCTTCCTCTGAAGGGAAGAGCAAGGCCATTTCCACGTGCACCACCCATATCATTGTTATATTTCTCATGTTTGGGCCTGGCATCTTCATCTATACTCGCCCCTTCAGAGCCTTCCCAGCTGACAAGGTGGTCTCTCTTTTTCACACAGTGATCTTTCCTTTGTTGAATCCTGTGATTTATACCCTTCGCAACCAGGAAGTAAAAGCTTCTATGAGGAGGCTTTTTAATCAGCACATAGCATAATTAAAAGGAAAAAAAAGAATAAAAGAATCAAGACCAGAGAACTTTATCTGAAATTAATTTATCCATTTCTAATACTGCATTTATTGAGCATTTTCATCAGGACAATTTTAGACACTGTGAGAAAGAGGTATTAATGAGACAGGTAAGGTTATTGCTCTCCTAAAGGTACAATCTAGTGGGAATAGACAGCCATTAAAGATAGAAAATGAACAGAATGGTTTCAGGAAGAGATATAGAAACTAAAGGAAAGCAAAAGTATAGACAGATATATAGATAGATAAGAGTTGGAGAGTGTGGGGTGAGGGTAATAAGTTTACTTTCTGTCTTTAACAGATGAACTAAGCAGTCAACCATGCAAACAGCTGGAGGAAGAACATTGTAGAAAAAGGGAACAGGTAGTGCAAAAACCTGAAGATGGTAATTGGTATACTTGAAGAATACAGCGAAGTTCAAATTGAGGTATAATAGGTGAATGTGAAAAAGATCAGAGTTGAAGATACCAGGTAGTCCAACACACATATGAGTCTATGAAGTGAAAATAAAGAGTTTGATTCTTTTTTTTTGTAATTATAATAAGAAACCATCCTAAGGCTTCAAACAGCAGAATGATTTCTCACATGCAGTTTTGTAAATGTCTTAGGGCCATAAATTCAAGAGTCTGTGCAGATATCAAGAGTTAAAAATTATCATTAAGAAGGAAATACTATATTTTGAAATAAATTAAGCTGCCAGGTTTTTTCTCATAATTAGACGAAGGCCAAAAAAACCTGGTTATTTTCTTTGAAAAATATTTTTTGAGTATAGTTGGCACACAATGTTAAGTTAGTTTCAGGTGTACAACACAGTGATTTAACCTCTATATGTTATGCTATGCTCAAAAGAACTGTAGCTATTCTCTGTCAGCACACAACTCTATTACAGTACCATTGACTACGTTCTCTATACTGTATCTTTTATTCCCTTCATTGGAAGCTTGTAGCTCCCATTCCCTTCAGCCATTTTCCCCATCCTGCCACTGCCCTCCCCTCTGGCAACCATAGGTTTGTTCTCTGTATTTATAGGTCTGATTCTGTTTTTGTTCCTTTGTCTATTATTAATTTTCTTTATTTTAGTTTCCACATATAAGTGAAATCATATGGCATTTAGTCTTTCTCTGGCATTTTTTACTTATTTATTTAAATTTCAGTCGGCTAACATACAGTGTAATGTTAGTTTCAGATGTACAATATAGTGATTCTGCACTTCGATAAAACAACCAGTGCTTACCACCAGTGCTCTCCTTAATCTCTATCACCTATTTAACCCATTGTTCTGTCCACCTTCCTTCTGGTAATCATCAGTTCTTTTCTATAGTGAAGAGTCTGTATCTTGGTTTATTTCTCCCCCTCACTTTGTCACTTGTTTTATTAAACTCCACACTGAGTGAAATAATATGGTATTTGTCTTTCTCTGACCTACTTACCTAAAGAAGACAAAAATACTAATTCAAAGGGATACATACACCCAATATTTATAGCAGAATTATCATACATAGCCAAATTATGGAAAAAATTCAAGTGTCCATCAACTGATGAATAGATAAAGAAGATATGGTATAGATATATACAATGAAATATTACTCAGCCATATAAAAGAATGTAATCTTGACATTTGCAATGACATGGATATAACTAGAGTGTATTATGCTAAGCAAATAAGTCTGATTCACTTAGTATAATAAACTCTAGGTCCATCCATGTTGCCACAAATACCCTTCTTTGTGGCTGTGTAATATACCATTGTATATAACTACACCACATCTTCTTCATACATTCATCTATTGATGAGAACTTGGATTGCTTCCATATCTTAGCTACTGTAAATAATGCTACAATAAACATAGTGGTGTACATATTTTTCAGATTGGAGTTTCATTTGGTTAACCCAGTAGCAGAGTTACTGGATCATATGGTAATTCTATTTTTGATTTTTTAAGGGAACTACACAGTGTTTTCCAACAGTGCATGAGGGCTCCTTTTTCTCCACATCTTCACTAAAAATTGTTATATCCTTTCTTTTTCATTCTAGCCATTTTGACATGTGTGAGGTGATAACAGATTGTGGTTTTGATTTGCACTTTCTGGGTGATAGGTGATGTTGAACATCTGGTCATGTGTCTGCTGGCCCTCTGTCTTCTTCTGTGAAATGTCTATTTCAGTCCTCTGCTCATTTTTTTTAATTGGATTACTTGGGTTTTTTTGGCATTGAGTTGAGTAAGTTCTTTAAATATCTTGGACACTAATTCCTTATCAGTTATATCATTTGCAAATATCTTCTCCCATTTAGTAGGTTGCCTTTTTGTTTTCTTGATGATTTCCTTCATTGCTCAGAAGCTTTTTATTTTGATGTAGTCCAATAGTTGATATGTTCTTTTGTTTCCTTTGCTTATGGAGATATATCTAGAAAAACATTGCTACCACCAATGTCAAAGAGATTACCCTCTATGTTCTTTTCTAGGACTTGTATGGTTTCAACTCTCATATTTAGGTCTTTAGTCCATTTTGAACTTATTTTTGCTTATGGTGTAAGAAAGTGATTCAGTTTCATTCTTTTGCATGTAGTTGTTCAGTTTCTCCAGTCCATTTGTTGAAGAGACTATCTTTTCTTCATTGTATATTCTTGCCTCCTTTGTCAAAATTGACCTTGTAAGTGTGGCTTTATTTCTGGGCTCTCTATCCTGTCATGTTAATCTGTGTGTCTCTTTTGTGGCAACCATTCTGTTTTGATGACCACTTTGTAGTATATTATCTTGAAATCTGGAATTGTGATACCTCCAGCTTTATTAGTACTGCTTTGGTTATTTGGGTTTCTAGGTTCTTTCATACAAATTTTAGTGTTATCTTGTTCTCGTTCTTTATAAAAATGATGTTGGTATTTGATAGGGATTGCATGGAATCTGTAGATTGTATTGGGTACCATGGACATTGTAACAACATTAATTCTTCTAATCCATGAGCACGGTATGTCTTTCATTTGTTTGTGTTATCTTCAAACTCTTTATTGATACTTTATAGTTTTCAGAGTACAGTTCTTTCACCTCCTTGATTAAATTCGTTACTAGGATTTTAATCCTTTTGGTGAAATTGTAAATAGAATTATTTTCTTAATTTCTCTTTCTTCTTTGCTGTTATTCGTCTATAGAAACACTGTAATTTCTGTGTATTAGCCTTATGTACTTTATCAGTTGCAGTACTTTTTTGGTGGAGTTTTTAGGTTTTTTTTTTTTTAATGTATAGTATTATGTCATGTACAAATAATGAGAGTTTAACTTCTTCCTACCAATATGGATGACTTTTTTCCCCCCTGATTGCTGTGGCTAGGATTTCCAGTACTATTTTAAATAAAAGTGGTGATAATGGATAGCCGCCTCTTTTCTCCTTCTGAGGCCTCCATAATATGAATTTTTGTTTTCTTGGTGTTCAAGAGATCCCTTAACCTATCCTCATTTTATTTATTTTTTTTTCTCATTTTATTTTTAAAAATTATTTTCTACTATTCACCCTGGGTACTTACTGTTACCTTGTCTTCCAGATCACTGATTTGTACTTCTGCATCCATTAATGTATTGCTCATTCTCTCTAGTGTTTTTATTTAAGTTACTGTGCTCTTCAACTCTGATTGGTTCCTTTCTATAGTTTTTTGTTAAACATCTCACTGAGTTCTTCCACTCTAGCCTGGTGAGCAACTTTGATCATAACTTTAAACTCTTACTGGGCATATTGTTTACCTACTTGCCATTTAATTATTTTTTCTGAGTTTTTTTTTTTGTCACTTTTTTAGAGCTTATTTCTCTGTCTCCCCATTTTGTTTGACTTTGTTTCTATGGATTAGGTAAAACCACCAAATCTTTCAATTTTGAAGGATGGTCTTATGTATGGTTGTCCCTTATGCATATTGTGTGTATGTATGGTGTATGTATGTATGGTGACTTTCACTGGATGGCAGGAGCTGTGGCTGATGTGGGCTGGGGGATGTGGGGTACTCTGTGTTGGGTCTGCCCTGGTGGGATGGCCAGAGTTGAAGTGGGCTTGGCCTGAAGTGGCCCCGACACTCTCCACAGAGTGGGTGCCCTGGAAGGACAGCAGAAACTGAATGAGGTGAAAACTGAGGGGTCCCAGGGCTCTCTCTGTATTTAGAGCTTAGGAAGACAGTTAAAGATAAAGTAGGTGCAGGTTGGTATTAACAGTACCTGGGGTCTCCACACAGCGGGTACTCTGGCAGGAAAGCTAAAACTGAAGTGGGTGTAGGCATTGTAAGCACAAAGGACACCCTGGCAGGACAGATAAAGCTGAGGTGGGTGCAAACCAAGGAGTCCTAGGGCTCTATGTGCAGAGGGCACCCTGACAGGATAGATGGAATTGAAGTGGTGTAAGCTATGGTGGCGTAGGGGTGTTCTGTGCTATCTGGCAGAGCAGCTCGAGCTAAGGCAGTGTCCAGGCTGGGAGGTTCTGGGGCTCTCCATGCACATGACAATATGGCAGGACAGTTGAGGTGGGTGTAAGCCTGGAGACCCCAGAACTCTTCATGCAGAGGGTGCCCTGGTAGGATTTCTAAGCTGAAGTAGACATGGGCTGCTGTGGTCCCTGGGCTATCCACAAAGAAGGTGCCCTGCCAGGATAGCTGAAAATGAAGTGGGTGCAAGTGGGGGAATCCTGGTGCTCTATGCACATGGGCACCTTGGAAGACAGCTGAAGCTGAAGGGAGCGTAAACTAAGATGTTCTAGGACTCTCTACACAAAAGTGCCCCAGTGGGATGGCTGGAGCCAAGGTGGGGTGCAGGCTGAGGGTCCTGTAGCACTGTAATCGCAGGACAGCTAAAGCTGGAATGTCAGTCACAGTGTTCCCTGGGCTTTTCTTTTTTTTTTTTTTTTTTAAGATTTTTATTTATTTATTTGACAGAGAGAAACACAGCTAGAGAGGGAACACAAGCAGAGGGACTGAGAGAGGGAGAAGCAGGCTTCCCGCCGAGCAGAAAGCCCGATGTGGGGCTCGATCTTGAGTCTCCAGGATCATGACTTGAGCCGAAGGCAGTTGCTTAACCAACTGAGCCACCCAGGCGCCCCTCCCTGGGCTTTTCAAAGTGTACCCTGACAGGAGAGTTGCAGATGAAGTCTGTGTGAGCCAGGGTATCCCAGGGTGCTCAGTGCAGGGGGGACCCTGGTGAGGTGGCTGGAACTGATAGAGGCACAAGCTGGGTATCCTGGGTTAATCTTCATAGGGGGCACCTTGGTAGGGTCCTGGAGCCAAAGTGGGCATCATCAATTGGGAGGTCCTGGAGCATTCTGCACCAGGGATGCCCTAGCAAGCTGGCTGAGGCCGAAGTGGTGTGGGCATGGAGTGTTCTATGGTTCTCTGCCCCTGTGTCACTTTGGCATGAAGGCTGGAGCTGTAGTGACTGCTGATCAGGGGTATCAGTATGTACTAACCTATGTCCACCTTGGTGGGACAGCTGGACCTGGTATGGTCAGGCAACCCAGTGCTTGCTAAGTTCTTAGGGTACTTAGACCCGGCTCCAGTTCATATTATTAAGGTAGAGGTAGAGTGTAAATAAAGGCTCTCAGTAGCCCCCCTGACTTGCAGAGTTTCAGCAGCCTCCTCCTTCCCCCCCACCACCCACCCTGCTCTTTGGTGGAGTTCTAGGGTCAGATTTTTGTATATGCCAGTTGCTTTTACACTGTTTTTATTCTGTGTCCCTGAATATCCAGGGCTGGTGTAGGCTAGGTGAGCGGGGGCTGTTGGAGGGGGAGTGTAAACCATGGCACTCACCAGATCCTTTAACCCTGAGAGAGATCCAGCAGTGCCTCTGGCCATTTGGCAGAGTTCCAGGGTTGGATCTTTTATATACTAGTTGTTCTTTCAATTCACGTTTTTTTTTTCTGTGCCCCAGGGCAGAAGAATCTGTTCAGAATCCCTCAGTATTATTCCTTCCACTGTAGTTCACAGTTTCAGGAATGGGCACTCCCCTCATTACCTCGTCTCCCCTGCCATTTTCTTTTACTGACCACTCTCTGGTGCAAAAGCTGTTCAGACAGCCCCCAGTTCTTCTTCTGGAGAAAGTGCTCTATAATTAGATGTAAATTTGATGTGTTTATGGAGGAGGTAAGTTCAAGATCTTCCTACATGGTCGTCTTACCAGAATCTCCCAAAGCTGGTTATTTTCACATGAAAAGGTCATGGGAACATTTTTTTTTTTTAATGACTCCTTGCTATTTGTTACTCTCATCCCCAGTTGATTTCCCACTGAGTATAATAATTCTTTGTTGTAGAAGTTCTTTATATATTTTGGTTACATGACTCTGTTGCAGATAGCAGAAACTATCCTAGTTATTTTAAACACAGTATTGTTGGGTTTGGCCAGCAAACCCTGAGACAGTGAATAAAAAGATTACTCCACACATCTTAGTAGGGGAAAGGAGAGGGCCTGGGGACCAGATGCTCTAGTGTCCAAAGGCCCTGAACCAAACTTTGCTTCTGTTTTTATTGTGAGCTTTATCAATACATGAAGCACAGTGCAAAACAAGAAAGAATCATGATCAGGACAATGATATATGGAACAACTGAGTGATAGGGGCAAGCAGTGCTCCTGAAGTGAAGTATCTGACCATGACAAGTGCCCATTTTTACTTCAAAATGTAAACATTTACTCCCTTGATGAGAACCCTGAATCTGGCTGCTTTGGCCAAGAAACTTCAAAGGAGGCCCAGGGTTCTGTTCCTTCTCCTTTGCTTTTCAGTTAGTCTCATCTAGGGAAGCATATGCAAGTCAGATTTTATCTATCCACTCACTGTGAATCCCCACATTCCCCCCTTTCTTCTTATTAATAGAGCCAAGTTCTTGTTGCATCTGTGCCAGGTATAGCCCTTGGGTTTCTCCAGCTTGGGAAAATGCCTTTATTCCAATTTGATTCTGCAGATTATGAAAGGAAACAAATGAGCAAAACAATAGGCAGGCCGATGAGTCCCCATTTCATGGGAGTTTTTGGGGTTTAAACATTGTAAATTATCCAGAAGGATATTCCAGGTATCTTGGTCATATTCATATTTATTTTTAAAATTTTATTTCCAGTATAATTAACATAGTTAACATAAGGTAACATTTACATTAATTTCAGGTGTACAATATGATACAATTCTATACATTACTTAGTGCTCACAGTGCTAAGTGTACTTGTAATCACCTTCACCTGTTTCACCCATCCCACGACCCACCTCCCATCTGCTAACCATCAGTGTATTCCTTATAGTCAAGAATTTGTTTCTTGGTTTGTCTTTTTTTTTTAAATCCACATGAGTGAATCATACAGTATTTGTCCTTCTCTGATTTAATTCACATTATAACCTGAAGATCCATCCATGTTGTTGCAAATGGCAAGATTTCATTTTTATGGTTAATATTCCTGTGTGAGTGCATGCACCTATGAGCATACATGTGGCAGGTGTGTGTTATCACTTATTTATCCATTCATTTTATTGATGGATACAGGCTCTTTCTATAATGTGGCTACTGGAAATAATGCTAATAGGGTGCATAGCTTTTCAAATTAGTGGTTTTGTATTCTTTGGGTGAATCAGTAGTGTGAACTGGATCATATGTAGTTTTTCTTTTTTTATTTTGAGGAAACTATATACTGTTTTCCACAGTGGCCACACCAGTTTACATTCTCATCAATAGTGCATGAGGATTTCCTTTTCTATTCATCCTTGCCAACTCTTCTTGTTTCTTGTATTTTTTTATTTTTAGACATTCTGCCAGGTGTGAGGTAAAATACTGTGATTTTAACTTGCATTTGTTTGATGGTAAGTGATGTTGAGAATTTTTTTCATGTGTCTGTTGGCCATCTTTATATCGTATTTGGAGAAATTTCTGTCATGCCATCCGTCCATTTCTAACTGGATTATTTGTTTTATTGGAGTTGAGTTGTAGAAGTTCTTTATATATTTTGGTTACTAACTCTTTATACAATGTGTCATCTGCAAATATCTTCTCCCATGCAGTAGGTTGTCCTTAAGTTTTATTAGTTGTTTGCTATGCAGAAGCTTCATTTTGGTGTCCCAATAATTTATTTTTGCTTTTGTTTCCCTTGCCTCAGGAGATCTCTAGAAAAATGTTCTATGACCAATTGTCAGGGAAATTATGGCCTGTAAGTACTTCAAGGCTTTTTATGGTTTTAGGACTCACATTTTGGTCCTTAATCCATCTTAAGTATTGTTGTATATTTTGTAAGAAAGTGGTCTAGTTTTATTCTTTTGCATGTAGCTGTCCAGTTTTCCCAACACCACCTGTTAAAGAGACAGCCTTGTCCCCATTTTGTCTTCTAGCCTCCTTTACTGAAGGTTAATTGATCATATAATCATGGGTTATTTCTGGGCTCTCTGTTCTATTGATCTATGTATCCACTTTTGTGCCCCAACTATATTATTTTGATTACTACAGCTTTGTAGTATGTCTTGAAGTCTGGGGTTGTGATACCTCTAGTCTCATTCTAGTCAAGATGGCCATATTCCTATTATTAATAGTGGTAAGGGAGGCTAAAATCTGTTCCTTGAGATTGTGAATATCCAGGGTTAAATTACTATGAAGAGAACCTTGAAAGTGTTTCTTAATTTTTTTCCAATCATGCAGTGAATTGTTTCAGAGTAGGAGGGTTACACAAATGGCCGTATGGGCCCAATCACAGTTAAGGCTTTGGTGGAAAGTGTTTCTTGTTTTTCCTCCAGATACTCTATTGTGGCCTCCATAAGTTCGAGTCTCCCCCAAAATTTCTGGTCAACAGTTTGCTGCATCTGGAATTCTCAGGTTATGTTATAGGCTATTTGATCAACATACTGAACCATTTGAATGGTGTAAGTGCAGCTCTGGCAATACCAGTAGCCGTCAAAGCAAAGACAGTAGCTGTGATGCCATCCATAAGCAATCCTAGAAACCTGATTAAGAACACTAAGTGATCTGGACTCCTCCCAAGATTGAATGAGGTTGACAGTGATGAAAGTGAAAGGCTGCCTTTTTAAAAACTAAGATGTGGGTAGCCTTGTGGTGAGTAATATTTTAATTATTTAGAAAAGCTGTATAACATGCCCTCTGGCTACCAGAGGGTCTGAAAGAATATAGCCCTTCTTTCTTAAATAGGGATACATCAGATCCAAATAGAAAAACCTATGGGTAAGGAATACACAGATGAATGAAATCAGTAAAATTTTTATAAAGGGTCATAGAGTGACTGCCTGAATTACTGCAGTATTTTCCATACCATATGGAAAAAGGAAAGAGTAAAAGCCCTACTCCAGAGAGATGAATGGATGGGAAGAGGTTCTGTCTGGGAAAGGGGAGAACTGACATCAGCCCCCTTGTACCAGATTATGGGAGAGGTAGTTCTACCAATTCAACTTACTAGCAGGATGGACCTTAATTTCCTTTCTGTTGGCTATGAACTGTCCTTTAGGACTCCAATCTAAAATGCTATGATTATCTAATTCAAGAGGGTGAGGACTGGGGACCCTATATGTTTCCCAGGAAGCCATCTCTGAAGAGAGAATCCATTTGGTGCTCCTCTCACAGTGGGGAGAGAAAAGTGGCTTCTGTTAGTGGTCTGATTGCCAAGTCTCTCCTAACAGTGAGGGTTATGTTTGTCAGCCCATGTTAGGGGTTTCCAGAGGGAAGGGTTAGCTAGTAGTTGGTAGCCATAACTCCTGGAATAAGACCGTAAAATATACCCACCGTGACAGAAGTTGTACTTATTGCTGAGACCATGGCCAGGATGTGTGGGCTTTCGGTGTGTGGGCTTGTCCTGTTATCTGTAGGATTTCTTCAGCCTTTTGAGGCATTTTCTTCAGATTTCCCCATTATTTCGATGGTATGTTGTATCTTTAGCAATGAGTGATCTGATGTTGAGGCTCACCTAACTTTAGCTAATTCATCTGTGGGACAGGATTTGGGCTGTGCCAAGCCATTAAGTGGCTTGCTGTCCAAGCCAGGAGCCAAATTGGTCCTTCCTGTGAGGAGACACGAGCAAAGCCTTTTTTATAAGGAATGAATTTATGGGGGCCTTGCCACATATTTGAGTTAAGGTCTTTACATAACACTAAGGGATGTGGCACCGGGGATTCCTGTGTGAAATGATTTAAGGCAGGGGTTAAGAATTGGTCATTCAGAGTTAAGAGTGCCTTCCTTATATAATTGTGAGGAGGAATCTGGATTACTTAGGCCCATATTCCCCCTTTTTTGCTTATTTAACATGTTTTTGAGGATACAGTGTATACGATTAATAATGGCTTGTCCTTGTGGGTTATAAGGGATGCCTGTATGATGTGTGATTCTCCAAAGAGTGTAAAATTTTTTAAAGCTATTTCATCAAATTTGAGTCAATGTATGTCTTTCTCAAATATGACATATCAGTTAAAGCTGTGGTAAAATAACCAATTATTTTTAACACCTTTTTTTTAAGATTTCATTTTTATTTATTTGACAGAGACACAGCTAGAGAGAGAACACAAGCAGGGGAAGTGGGAGAGGGAGAGCAGGCTTCCTGCTGAGCAGGGAGCCAGATGTGGGGCTCAGTCCCAGGACTATAGGATCATGACTTGAGCAGAAGGCAGACACTTAATGACTGAGCCACCCAGGTGCCCCAATAACCAATATTTTTAATAGTATCCTATTACAAGGAGAACAGATTGTTACTGAATTTATGAATCTTACTGCCATGGGAGAAATATTGTGAGACTTTTTGAATTTTGGAGGTTTAGGTAGAAAAAAGATAAATGTTTTATTTATTTATTTATTTGTATATCATTGGTGTCTTAAGAGAAAGTTTCCTTAGTTTGGAAGAGCAAATAGAAAATCAAAAGTGTTTTAAGTAAGAGTCATAAAAATCTATAGTAAATTTTGTCAATTTATTTAGGTCCATGTTATTATTTTTATTTAGTTTGAATGTAGCTTCAGTTAGTTTTGGCAATTTTTACCCATTTTACTTTTGATCTTAGAGATAATGAATACCTGTATTTTCCTAAATGGGCGTCTGCTTTCTGCTTGGGTTGTGGTTCTGGGGTCCTGGGACTGAGCCCTGCATTGGACTTCCCTGCTCGGTGAGGGGCTGCTTCTCCCTCTGCTGCTGCCCTTGCTTATGTTCCCTCTCTCACTGTCCCTCTGTCAAATAAATGGAGTCTGTATGAATTTTTAAAAGATGGATTAATAACTATAAATGACAAAAGAATTAAAAATGGACAAGTTTAAACATCTGATGAGAGGTTACATTATAGCTGGCAAGGAAATGTGTTTATATTTGTGATACATAATATTTTAATAAAAACATTAAGTGATGGTCTTATATCAGAACATATTAAAATTTTAGGAACTGTATATTATTTTTAGAATAGTTATAGCATTTATCCAAATGTAACTCTTAAGGCTTACTATTTGTTTAACGGTGTTTCTGGAGTAACTTAACATACCAAATAAAAGTCCTAATGAGTTAAAGAGACTTTATTTGCAATTTAAATTTTGGGAAGTTTATTAAAATTTACAAAAATTTTAAAGTATATGCCTAAACTGGATTAGGGATGGCCAAAGACCTGATAAAGGCAAAACATAAAAACTGTTTTTTTCTGGGAAGGCAAAGAGAAAATAGCTGTTTACATATTTTTATCATCTTTTGAACAGAAAGAAAAGCAGAATTTTAATCTTATATCCGTGTACTTTTAGAATCCCTTCATTTCTAATCTTAGTCTGTCCTGACCACATGCAAAATCACTTTCTAAATGTTTCTCTCCATAAGCCTTTATAGCTTTTTTTTTTTGCTTAGATTTTGTTCCAAGCTATTTTTTGCAAACAACCAGTCTTATTTAGAACAAAATTACCCTCTTTTATCTTCAACAAAAATGCATTCTCAATTCCTTACATCTTTCTTATGTATTTCCTACTTTTTTAAATATAGAGTTGCTTTCTTTATTTTCATTAGTCTTATACTTAGCAGAATTCTGCACTTTTAGAAACCCTAGTCTCCAGTGAAAACTAGGTAGTAACCAACTGTGAACTGGTCACACCAGAATTTTTTAAATGGCAAATTTATGAATTAGTTAAGCATAAAGTATGTTTATTAATAGATTTAAATATCCTTGTTTTTTTTGTAATAAGGAATTAAAAGCATAAACTTATGTCCAGTAGTCAATGCTCTAGCACCTTATCTTATTTGGAAAAGACCCAGATGTCCAATGAATTGAATCCCAATTTATTCTCCAAGCAGAACTTTTAAGTTTTAGGTGACCAAAGACTTTGAGAGCTGTCTTAGTGATTACCCAGGAAAATTTTGAGAGAGAAAATTAACCATCATTTTAAGTCATCTTTTTGCTAACAAATTGCAACAGAGATAATATGAACATATTTGATTTTCAGTAAATCTTGGTAGAACAAAAGTTTCACCTTTAATGCTGATAACTTTAAAGACATTTTAATTAAACCAACAAACTGAAATTAGCTTAAATACCAAATTGTATTTCATCTGGATTCTTTTTTAGAAGTCAGTTTTTTCCTCATTGTCAGTTTTTATCTGAGACACTCGTAGGGACATGTGAAGTGAGCAGTATGGAGGTCGCACCCAAGGTGGTGCAGAAACAGGAACAGGGGGACACAGAAGAGGCAGAGTGCTGCCAGGAGGTGTAGAAAGAGGGTTCCCGTTTCAAAGCTGGTCAGCTTGGACAGATGAGCAGATGCAGATATTTGCTTGTTTTTCCACCAAAGTGGAAGTAGTCAGTTCATGTCAGGCTGGAGAAGACAGGGAACTTCCTCAAACTAAAGGGAATTTCTGTATTTGCTTGGGAATATTCTGTAAAATCCCCATTCTGAGATAAACTAACCAGAAGCAGTTGGTTTCAAGTATAGTCATTAACCTGGAAAATGAGGGAAAAGCCCCCATATCTAGTTAGAGAAACAGTGAGGGGGAAAGAATCCCCTGTTGAATATTAGCAAAGGAGCACTTAGCCATATAGGCTGTGGTGCCCAGTAATTATCTTTAAAGCAGATTACATGTAGAGAAGACTATGAAAAATAGTAAGAAAGAGGCATACCATTACAACATAAATATAGGTTGTGATGTTTAAATTTAGAGAAAAGTTGGTTTTGTTGAGCAATCATTACTGGGAAAGCAGAGAGGGTCCCTATAAGTATTCCTTCCTGGATGTGGCTGGAGTAAGGATGAAGTGAGCTCTCCTGTTTCTTTAGGAACACTTGGCATATCTTCAGTATGTATATAGTGGACCTCTTTAGCTCTCACACTGAAGGGAGGCCTCTTTCCCTGTTCATGGCTCTGTTTTAGACTTTTTCTAACTCTTTTGCATACTTCTAAGTTCCTCCATCAGGGAACAATGGGTTCGATTCAGTAACAATCTCTAACATAACCTGAAGTTGGTCCTCCATTACAGAGGCTCTGCTCTCCTTAAGGAACTGTTTAAGAACGTTCATGTATTGCTTTTGTTTGGTGGAGAAATGCTGACCCATGATAGAGACAGAAAACCCAGGCCTGAAAGTTCCCTCCCACTCTGCAAGCCCCAACGGGCTTCTGATGACTTACTGAGCAGTCCTTTCATTTTCATTCTCGAGGGTTCCACCACCAATCCATCACAAATCTTCACATGTCCTCACATGGGGCACCACTTGTCAGCTTTGGCCAGCAAACCCTGAGACAGTGAATAAAAAGATTATTACAGACACTTTAGTAGGAGAGGGCCCAGGGACCAGAAGGTCAAGCGTCCAAAGACCAAGCCAAGCTTTGCCTCTGCTTTTATTGTTTTATCAATACATGAAGCACAAGTGCAAAACAAGAAGGGAGGTATAGCTTTAATGATCAGGACAAGAGTATATGGGGGAACTGTGTGATAGGTGCAAGCAGTGCTTCTGAAGTGAATATGTGACCATCACAGTTTCCCATTTTTTCTTCAATATGTAAACATTCACTCCCTAGATGAGAACCTTGAACCACAGTAAGAATCTGGCCACTTTCAGCCAAGAAACTTCAAAGGAGGCCCAGGGTTCCCAGTGCTTCTACTGTGCTTTTCAATTAGTCTCATCCAGGGAGGCATATACAAGTCAGATTTTATCTATCCAGGCAATGTCAATGTCCACAGAGTATGATTTAATATAGAGAATTACATGTTTACAAAATAGTCGAGAGGTCTTAAAAAACAAACTATAGGTTGGGCATCCAGAGATGTTCAGAATAACACAGTATAAGGCCAGACCAGCTCCCCATGACCTTCCAAGCATGCAACATCCTTCGAAAATTGCATCATCCAGGGGACCTCCCAACTTGCCTAGAAACCCCCACCAGAAAATTCCAAAAAACCGCCCCTTTGGCCACATCCCCACACCAGCTAATGAAAACAAACTCTGTCAGCCCCACCACGAGACTTCCCTTGCCCATGTCAGTTGGATTGGTGAGTCTCACCCCAGAGTCTTGCCAATAACACTCTTTTTCTCATAATTGGTTTCTGGCCTCTTTCCTCTTCAGGGATTTGAACCTTACATTAGGTGCCAAAACCCGGAAGGAGTTAGAGCCCCCCAAGGGCTTGGTCACAGGCATGCCTCCTATCACCGAGAGCATCTCCTGACCTCCTGCTGAGACACCCACCTCTGCAGAATCCAGAGTAAGTTTCCACTCCCTTCCCTCCTGACCTTCTGTTACCAGGATCCTCGCTTCACACAAAACATGGCCATGTCCAGGTCTCCCCCTAACTCCTGTGCGGGCCTCCAACTTCCGCGGAGATGTCGGGGTGATTGGACCACCCTTTCTGCTGTGGATAGAGGACAAGCACTTGGGGTGCTCACTCTTATTCTATCCACTCCAAGCTTCCCCGAAACGGCCATGGGGAACACCCCTTCCAAGCCCGACCCCAAAACACCCCTGGGGTGTCTTTTGGTGAATTTCCAACAGTTGGGTTTAAATCAGGAGCTCTGCAGATTCATTTTTTTTTTTTTTAAGATTTTATTTATTTGACAGAGAGAAACACAGCCAGAGAGGGAACACAAGCAGGGGGAGTGAG